>CM065053.1:41518873-41663873 GCA_032883995.1 Coronaproctus castanopsis | reverse complement strand
TTAATACTTCCTTCTTCACCTTCCGTTTATTTTTCATTTCCCTTTCTTAATAAAGATCTTGTGTTAGATATAGATTTAAATTCTTTTAAAACGTTCAAAGTTGCTACGCCCCCTTCAATCAATAATATTCTCTTTACATACCCATATTTGGGATAAATGGTCAGAATTTCTCGCTATATATATATACTGACGGTTCTAAATCAAAGAATCCTGTAGGAGCAGCTTTTATAATTCCTTCCTTAGACATAGTTAAAAAATTTTCCCTTTTGCGAGTTTCTTCCATTTTTACAGCAGAGTCTGCGGCTATTTTTCAAGCTCTGCGTTTCATTTTGTTGAATCGGGTAACTCAAAAGGTAATAATTTTTTCTGATTCTAAAAGTTGTCTTTTGGCCTTAAAGTTCTCACTTTACAATCCTCATTCCTCTCCCATAATACTTAAAATTCGTAATCACATTACCCTTTTACGGGATGCCGGTGTCTCTGTTAAGTTTGCATGGATTCCTGGTCATGCCGGTATTAAAGGGAATTTACTTGCTGATCATTATGCTAAATGTACAACGTACCTTGATTTATTTATTGCTTACACGCCGTGCATTGATCTCCTGTCTATCATTAAGACAGCTCATAAAGAATACTGGAAAGTTACTTGGAATAATCCTTATAATGTTACAAAATATAAACTGCTTCAACCTGATCTTCCTTGTCTACCATGGTTCTATAATATCGAAATACAAGCGAGTCTGCTCCGTGGTTTTATTGTCACTTTATGTCGACTACGTTTTGGAAAGAATCGTCTACCGGCTACACTTTTTCAAATGGATCTTGTTGCTTCTCCGTTCTGTTCACATCCTTCAGATATCCACTGTATCGCAGACGCAAATCATATTTTCTTGGGGTGCTCATATTACCGCTCCACTCGTGACTCCTTCTATAATCACCTCGTATCTCTAAACGTTCCTTTTCCTGTTAATATTCCTTTCTTACTCTCCACACGTAACATGCACATATACATATGTTTATATAGGTTTATTGTACCCATATAGTTAAAATTAAGATAGTTCTTTTTTATTCTTTTTTTTTATGTCTATGTAATATAGTTTAATGGGTAAACTGATGTGGAAGCCCAATAAAAAAATAAAAAAAAAACGGCCATAGCATACAGATTATAAATGTGGACATTTAAGCTACCTCCGTAGACATAGGACGTCGTTATCGTTGTTTCAAATATTTAACTAGGCGTTCTCTTTTATTCGAATTTGACGTGTCTGTGACGTAGGCTGTCGAGATATTTCTATTTTAACACCCGTTCTATCCGTTATTATTTTCATTCTTTCGTGTTTCGTGGCTGATTGTCGTCATTTTCGATTTTCCTTCAGTCGATTGTGTGAATCCATAATTGTATTTACCAGATGTCGTAATTTTATAGCGGACCGAATTTTTGTACAAGGTATATTTACTATACTTAGGTGATTTTAAGATAATTTTCAATGAATTTATATAAAATTAAGACATTTCACGTCAACCGGAAAATATACAATTTCGTGATGAACATTAAAATTTCATATATCATATTAAGTGGTGGAAGGATGACATCGTGACTCGAAAAAGTTAGTTCGACGATTAGGACGTAATTATTAGCCGGTTTTAATTTATTTATTTTTAATACTCGTCGATAAATAAAATTACGCTTACCGAAAGTGTTAATATTTTTTTTTGTAAGATTGCGTTTCGAAATAAAACATAACGAATTGTCACAAATCGTGGTTACAGTAATCGGTTGCATCAGAATTAATTAGAATATTATAGCAGTCGCGAATCGTGATGTATCTAACTTTTACACAATCGACTAAAATTACCGATATATTCGTAGACGTAGTGGTCACGCGATTCTGTAGTTAATTCAATTAGATGCAGAATTAATTATATATATATATATATATATATATATATATATATATATTAATTTATTTATCTACACCAGTCAGGAAAGTAAATCAAATTGCTAATTCAGTAAAAAAAACAAAAGTGAAATTCCTTCTAAAGCGTTTTAATACGTAACACAATCATCATTCTCATTTTAACCACATCGTGTAAAATAGAAAATTTATTCGTACCGCACCAATCAGCAGTACTCTCGAGAATAATCTAGCGATGTCTTAATTTTATCAATTAAAACATTATCCCACATATTTAATTAAAGTAATCAAATCGTATTTATGTAATAGAGTTTTCTATCGCTCCTTAATTGGGGCCGTACCAACAAGGTAGTGTGTTAGGTCCTTACCTTCTTCGACTCTTAATAATTGATTTACCCGAAATTCCTTTTGTTAAAACTGCTTTTTATGCAGACGACTTAGCCTGGTATTGTGATTCATACAGACCCGATACAATTTATAGTAGATTACAAAAAGCCGCCTTCACTCTCTGAAAGTACTATAAACGTTGGAAACTGAAGCTAAACACCGAAAAAAAATGAAGCCATTCATTTTTCCGGAAGGCACCCATTACCGTTGTCGGAAATCGTAATTAACGGTCAAAGTATTAGATAGGTTAAAGATGTCAATTCTTTCACCAATATTTCATCTCAAAGGTTCCACCTCGCCGTTACAAATAAAAAACAGCTACATATACGAAACAAGCTGTTAATATATAATACCATGCTCAAAACCAATATGGACCTACGCTGCACCGCTGTGGGGATGCGCGAAACCATCGAATCGGATGATCATCCAACGGTTCCAGAACAAAGCCCTCAGATTGATATACCGTATGCCTTGGTACGTTACCAATGAACTGATCCATCGAGATTTAGGGATTCATACCATTGACGAGGTCATTAATAGACGAACTCAAAATCGCATGATGCGTCTGTATGGACACCCCAATCAGCTAGCGGCAGTGATCCCGAACAAACCAGTGACAAGACGTCTCAAGAGGATCAAAATTCAAGATAGTGTAAACAAATAGGGTAGAACACACCAATGGGTGTGCTCCCCATACACGAGTCTCTTTTCAAACATTTGTTGATAGCTTTATCAAGCTAGGTACAAATTGGCAATAAAAAAGAAGAAAAAAAAAAAAGAAAAAAACATATACAAAACTTCTATTCGTCCCCGGTTATGCATGTCCCGTTTTGGTTCTCAGTTTCCAACAGTACATATTGCAAAGTACGATTATTACAAAACCGTCCTTGCAGAATCTCGCTTAATACAACTAGGTTTGCCAGGATTCCATGCATTCTCAACTATGAGCTTTTATATTTATAAATCGACAAGCTTGCTAAAAAATTTTATGAAAATTGTAAAATTCACGAAAATGAATTAATTAAAGTCGTACATATTATAATATGGCCAGCTAACGTATCGCCAACTAAAACGTCGATTTTATTTGTTATTTTATATATTTGTTTATTTATATATTAAGTAAATTAATTGTAATATATTTAATATTTTAATTGAACGCTATTTGTTTTTCTTTTTTTTTATTGTAGCACGTTTTTTCTTCTTCAAATTTTCCTATAATACGTCATCGTTGCTTTTATATTATTATTATTATTATTATTATTATTATATTAGCTAATAAGGGTAATTCTGTGTACTTATTTTATCTTCACAATTTAAATAAATGATATTTTCTTTCTTTCTTTATAATTTTATAAATTTTATAAAGCGAAGGTACCTGATAAAGTATTAACAAGAATGAACGGAATTATTATTAAACAAATCGGTAATACAATTTACTAGCATTTCGTTATATATATATATATATATATATATATATATATATATATATATATATATATACACATATATGCAGCTGGAAAAAATACACCAAAATAATAGAATACAAAAAATTAAAATACTACGGGTGAAATATATACCTGATACAAAGCGGATAATAAATGATGAATGGCAAACACGATATGAAAAGATTCGGGAAAAAATACGTTGGAATCCAAAAAACTGCACAGAAGATGACGTGTTCTACAAATAAAATGGACGCAGAATTTGTAGGATATACGTACGAGCTATATAAGAACTCCGGAAACGTTACATAAACTCTGGATATAATATCGAATAATTTATGCGAATGCGGAGAAATTGGATCAATTGAACATATTATCCGGATATGATATATAACGACTACAGGATCATTTTATATGACTATATTATATAGATTGTACACAAACCAGATCAAAAACCGGTTTACATCTTATATCAGTACGTAAAATATAATAAAATATAATCTAATTGAAATTCAATTAACTAAGTAAATAATATGAAATGGCCAGATAGCGGAAGCTAGACATAGGGGAAATACATATATATTCACCATTATCATTTGTTATCAATCCGTAGATTGTTTTGTAGTAGCCTGCCATTTTTATCTATTTCCTGATAACCTCTTCAATTCCTTGTAGTTGTTACATTCCAGGTCTTCTATAATGTGCATCATATATTCGTGGCGGGGTCTTCCTCTGGGGGTTTTGTCCGTATACCATTCCTTCCAATATGGGTTTTCTTAAGAGTATCGTACCTCAAAATATGTCCAACCAATTGAACCCGTCTCCTGATAATTACATTTTGTTTCTTCGTTTAAGTTCTGTTTAGTACTTCTTTATTAGTGATTTGTCTGTCCACCTGATATTCGTCATTCTTCTCACACACCACATTTCAAACGCATTTAAGTTTTGCATATATATATATATATATACTAATATTCCAAACTGTAGTGTGTGATTTGCGAATATTTTCATTTTAATTCCTACATTGGGCTATTTTTATAACACATAAACAGAAAATCTATTTTAAAAAATGGTCGTCTGTCTGTCTGTCCGTTACGATTTAACTGGAAAACTACTAAAGCAATAATGATTTATAGCCTATATTATCGGATTCCTTCTAACCTTTGTTTCACATTTATATCATAAATAGAACGGAAAAAACACGCTGCTAAAGCTAACCCCCGTAAAACTAAATGTAATCTGACGCTTTGTCGGAAAAATAAAATCTTTAATGAAAAAATTATATAGCGATATTATATATCTTCTAATTTACGCTCTTGATTCGCGATTAGAGTTCTCGTTTCACATCTATAGATCATCAATCGGGAATATACTGATCTGAAGCTAAAGCTTTGCACAATGACATTTTACATTCGAAAATATTTGCGCAATAACGCTTTAGATTCGAAAATAACAGAATTATATCCGACCGTTATCGAGCAGAATCTGAACGTTCTGTTCATATCTTGACCTACAACAATCCCGTAATTGTATACATGTATTTCGAGAATTATTTCAGAGTTTTTATCTCTCACCTAGCCAATTAATATCATCTTCGCGCATAAATTCAGGTATATAATTGATGTTTATTAAAAGATGTGAACTAGTAATTAATTATAAATATCTAAAATGGTGTATCCACGAGACGAGCATGTATTAAATTTGAATATATATATATATATATACATACATATATATATATACAGTAACACTTTTTTAACCGCCACACTTTTATCCGTCACTCTCTGTATCCGCCACTGCAGTAGCAGCTCGTCGATACAAAAGGACTTTCATCGAAAGTTTGCTGTCATTTGACGATACAACAACGGTTAAAAATTTTTTGAAAAATTACAACATTAAGGAAGGAAATTTTTAACGTTGCCAGTGCATGGATCGACCTTACAATGTTAAAAGAATGGATGGAATATGACCAGAATCTGCACAATCCACTAGCGAAACAACGGGAACAGTTATGTGTTGACGAAATCGTGAAGCTTCGCAATGACGGTCTGCTCAATACTAAAACACTAACAACAGAAAAAATAACAGATTGTTTATAATGTGATAAACAACGCGAAGGTTTTGAAATTTTTACTGATGAAGATATTGTATTTAACGTTCAGCAGTCCAATAATGGTGAAATTGACGACGACGAAGAATCAAAATGCAACCAAAACTCAGCAATCGGTCATTCGGAAGCTGAAATAAAGTGTTAACAAAGTGCATCGATTGGTCTGAAAGGCAAGAGGAGACAAACTTTAGGCCGATCCTACTTTTAGAATGAATACGGAAGATTAGCGTCGAGAAAGCTCGAGCTGCAAAGAAACAGAAGAAAATTATCGATTCTTTTAAGTTGTAAACAATTTGGCGTACAATTTTTCTAGGTAATTATACTATATTGTACTATATTATATTAAATTTCTAAATAAAAATACAGTACTCTAAATGTTATCCAATTTATATATATATATATATATAAATTTCTGTCCTAAATTATTTACAATCTGATATAGTTCTATATATGTAATTTGTTTGTAATGGAATTTCTATTATCCGTCTATTCAGTTATTCGTCACAGGCCCGGTCCCGAGGGTGATAGATAAAAGAAGTTTTACTGTATATATATATATATATATATATATATATATATATATATATATATATATATATATATATATATATATGTGTGTGTATATATATAAATATATATAATGTATAAATAAATAAATTTTATATATATATATACATCACATAGTTATAATTATCTAAAATAATGTATTATTTGCGACAAGGGGCGCAGATCAATGTAATCCCTATTTTCCTAAACGGCAAATTGAAAACGAAGTGAATAAAATAATAATATAACGTTGAAAATGCCAGAAAATTAATGAAAGCGAAACATAACGTGTAGATAGCGCTATTGTCGTTTATTAAATTTATCGTTTATATTACAAAGAACTAAACGTACACGTTAACGATGTCGATAAAACAAGGTCGACCACCTACTGAGATGTTGAAATTAAACCCAGACAGGGGGGAATTCTAAAAATTTTAAACGGTGTTGTAATATTAACTTTTGTAAGACACGGCTTCATCAACGAAAGAAATCTTAAAATTAGCGTCATATCGCGCTCATCTTATGTGGTAACACTGAAAATGATTATAATAAAAGCATTAGGAAAAATATTCTACAGCGGTGACGATGCTGATGAATTAGTATTATTTTTAATTATTTATATTTGGATCATTTAATTAAACAGTTCAAATGAAAAAATTCTTATAAGAACATAAATAATTATAGATCTATAATAATAACAATAATAATAATAATCTGTATAATTTAAGCGATAATTATAATAAAGTTTTTTTTTTTTTTTAATAACAATCATATATTTTGGTAAAATTGTATGTATAAAGGTGCAAAGGACCGGAGGAGAGTTATATATCAATTAAACTACACATATATCGGCTGTATATTCATAAATAAATAAGTATTTCAAACTTGTGTCTGAAGTCCTTTCCAAGTGTACTTATATTTATGGGCAACAGTTAGGATGACATAACATAGTCCCAACAATTACCATGCAGTATATCATATGTACAAACTTAAGACTAAGGAATATTATAAATTATTTTATATTAAAAAAGGGGGAAAAATCTTTATATAAATAATTACAATTGTTGCAAACATTTATTGTTTACCTTTACAAACTTAATTTTTAAACATGTAATGAGTGCAGTATCAGAAGATTGATCAGTTGCTCCAAATATTGGTTTCACGGTTGAATTAGTTTTATTAATTTTTTATTTTTATTTTTTTTTTATTTATTTTTTATTTTTGTAAGATAAGAGCTAGCTAATTATAATAAAGTAATAATAAAACAACTGGCAACAATATAATGCGATATTAATGATAATGATAATAATAATAATAACAGTAGCTAATATGGTAAATGATTTACGTCTATAAAACCTGATATCGAGGCAGGAAATACGCGATTATATCGTTCGTTTTAATATGAAACGATCGCATCCTATCTTTAGGAGAAATCTTTCCAGTTACAATAGTAGCGAAAATGAAAGTAATTATTTGCAAATAGCGGAAACCACGGATGAGGCAATGATGACGATTTAAAAAAAAAAAAAAAATAAAAATAAAAGCTAAGAATAATAATTCGTTATGTACGGTATTTCGAAATATAGAATGCGCCAGAGAATTCTATAATAATTTGCTAATTTCCTTCGCTATATTTAATATTACACTTTGATCTTAGTCAACAGGCCGAGAAGGCATATTCATCAATAAATAGGATCATCACCGAGATTGGGTTGCTATCCTCCTTTTGATTTTTATATTAACAACAACAATGTATATTTCAACATAATTTACAGTGAGTATACACAAACCAAAAATTTTAAATAACGCCCAGGATGGTTCGCCGTACAACAGAAATAATACAAAGACCCGTAATAAATAAAAGAAGTAATTATACTTATAGTGACAGCAAAAAATAATTGAAAAAAAACTGTACAGCAAAAAACGAAAAATTAAGATAGTAATAATAAAACAGAAGAAAAAACGCGTTAGTAAGTAAATATAGAAAGAAATAATAATTCCTAAAATAATCGCCATATAACGTTACAACAGGTTATGTTTGAGCCTCCTATGTTTATACCATACATGAATTGGAGTTAATTACCGATGGTAGAAATTAAACTATTATCGTGGACTATCGCAGAGAGCTTACGCGTTAAATTTAAGATACGATCCTTAATATATAAGGTGCATGTTTCGGTATGCATGTCAACGATTTTGTGGTATCTAGGGACATTTAGCACACATCCGAGACAACTATTTTAAAATACTTGTAATTTGTTAAAGGGTTTGTATTTGAAATGAAACTCCAAGCTGGACAACAGTACGTCATTATGAGACGTATAAGTGTTTTATACAGAATTAATTTATTATTATTAAGAAATGATTTTCTGTCGATTAGTGGATATATATACTCCTGCTAGCTTTCAAGGTAGTATGGCTGACATGTTCGGATTTAGTCTGTTATACAAGACTACCCCGAGGTATCGAACATGTTTTGACCAACTCACAATGATAGAGTTGACCTTAACTTCAGCAGGTAACGTGGGACACTTACGGGTGAAAAATATAGCCTCCCCTTTTTTCACAATTAATATCAATTTGCCGTTTTTTATAATAACGCGAGACACGATTTATTCCTGACTATAACTTATTAGTAATTGCTTTTTAGGTATGATAAAAAGGTATCGTCTGCATAAAGAGCAGTCTGAATATCAGGTAGATTTGGGAAATCAGATAAGATCAAAGTAAACAGAAAGGGACCCGGAATACTATACCTTGGGGACCCCCCGCTGAGTACGTTTTCATAGTAGACCTTGAATCGTTGATGGTAACGTAAAATAGTCTGTTTGCAAAATAGCTGCTAATAACGTTGATTACATAATGAGGAAACTGATATTTTATCATTTTGTAAATAATACCTTTATGCCAAGTAGTATCGAAAGCCTTCGCTACCATACAGTAGAACCATAGCAGTATGTTTATTACGATTAAAATTATACGTGATAAACTCCGTGATTCGTGCTACTTGTTGGGTGGTGTAATAACCCGGACGAAAGCCAAACTGTGTGTTAGGAATAATTTTTTGATTATCTGCATGAAGTCTTAAACGGGATAGTATAATTTTTTCCCCTATTTTGCTCAGATTGCTCAATAAACTAACAGGACGTATGTTACTTGTACACGAGGCATCCTTTCCGGGTTTGGGAAGAGCA
This sequence comes from Coronaproctus castanopsis, assembly GCA_032883995.1. NCBI lineage: Eukaryota > Metazoa > Arthropoda > Insecta > Hemiptera > Monophlebidae > Coronaproctus > Coronaproctus castanopsis. The sequence goes on along the minus strand of CM065053.1, from coordinate 41,654,278 downwards.
ATAATTTTAGCTACCTTCCAACTGTTTGGATAATAACCGAATCTAAAGATAGCGTTAATTAAATTTGTAAGTTCAATAACAGCTTTTAGCGGCAATTTCTTAATAACGGCAGCACAAATATTGTCATCCCCAGACGAACGTTTTACTTTTATAGCTTTAATATTGCTAAGGACTTCACTCGGGGTGACAAGAGGGAAAATATAATTGATTGACATTGAGGTATTTTTTAACAGCTGACTGAATTTTACTCGCTCGATAGCCGGATGCAAAATTAGAATTACGATTATGAACTTTGGAATACTCTGATGCTAATTTCGCTTCATTTTTGTAAACATAGTTATTTAAGTGTGAATCGTAGAATGGCGGAAGAACTGTATGCTGTCTCATGTATTGTCTGCAAACTTTCCATAGCTATCATTAGGCTTAAGCAGAAAGTTGAATTGAAATTGTAATTTTTAAATCTACGCAAAAGAAAACTAACCAATTTATTAAGAAAATTAAACATGTTTTTTAAATTTTAAGAACGATTAGAGAAACGATGCTTAACGATGTCCTAATATAATTTTTAATTTTTATGAGAACCACGATACAAGTTGGTAGTGCCATATGCGGATAATTATTAAGTGGTTTGTTCGGAATAAAAAGTTCCGACGAAGAATTAATTAACTTCGTAAGAGCTGATAAATGATGGTCAATATCAGCAGGACTATGTAGCTTAAGAAGCAAATTAATATTATTGTTAATATACTTAAATCCTGCCAAATTTTCATTTTAGAAATCGGGCAGAACTATATCGGCTAAATTTACTTCCTGCAATAGTAGTGAAAATAGGGTTGCGGTTGAAGGACAAACAGTTTATTGAAACAGGAGTTGCGATAGAAACATTTTTGACCAAAGCAACATCTAAGATATTAGTACGATATTGAATAGCATCAGGAAAGTAAGTAGGTTCTTCAGGAGCGCAGATACAAACATTTGAACGTAATGCGAATTCAAAGAGAATGTTACCAGCACGATTATTATTAAAGCAGTTCCATAACTTGTTTTTTACATTAAAATCTTTGCTATTTACACTCATCAAGGATTGAAGATCATCTAGGAATTTATGATTAAATCTAGGTGGTCTGTATATATCGCAAAAATACGAATAAAATTATTATTATTATTAATAATATATAAATTAACGCCTACTGCCTGTACACAACATAGCTGTGGTACCGGCAATAAGTCAAATTTTAAACGTTTGTTAATAAGCAACTCCATCACCTCTACGAGATGTCATTTCTATAACTTTAACTTATATGTGTTGTCAAGCTTAGTTTCAGATAATGCAATAATATCCAACTTATTACGAGTTGCATAAACATGCAGCTCATTACACTTATTAATAATAGAATTACAATTCCAGGCAACTGTACGCGGATCAGGATTTATAGACATTTATAATAAATCAACAACAGTTTCAAAAATTACTTGCAACTTAGTAAAAGTTATTTCTAATCGATTTAAGTTTAGCGATTATCGTTTTAATTACGTTAAAAATATGTCTTAAATTTAGATCACGAAAGAGTGATAGAGCATCGTGTATTGAGAGCATATCGTCATCATCTCTTTGGGTAGTAACGGGAGCTCTTACTTTGCTCGCGTACGTTTCATTAACGATATTATTTAAGCCTGACTGTCCTGCGACATTTTTGGTATTTTGAATATTCCGCGAAAACGATCCAAAAGATGGCGTTTGCTATTTCTAAAACTAGAGCGAACATGATTACTACGCGCACTAACAATTTTTCGAATGATGTGACACTCTCGCGAATTTGCAGAGTGTTGAATACGTCTGAACACTGCACATAGAACTCGAATGATTTTCGCAACAACGTATACAACGGTCGGGTAGTTGGCAATTATTGCGACACACGAACCTTTGGCAACGATAGCACCGTCTTCACCGCTGCTTGTTGTTATTAAATACAGATTGCATGAAAAAAAATAATAATAATAATATAATTCTATAGACTACTTTATGAAAAAGTTAATATCGTAGAATTATCCGTCAATTATCGTCTTGCTACTACCCAGTTCAATCGTAATCTATTTTAATTTCCCATACCCGACCGTCATCGTTACGTATTGCAAGTATTAATCCCGTCTTCCAAAAAAATTACGTGTCAGACTCACGTTAGAGTGTAACAAATTCCAAAAAAAGAACGTTTCTGTATTTGCTTGAAAATGACTTTACAGTTGAAAAGCTTAAATAAATTTTATAGCGATTGTTTTTATTTTGTTTTGTTAATTAAGAGCTATTACTGCAGCTAGCTCCCTGGTCCATAACGACTTAAACGTTATTGTTAATTAAGAGCTATTACTGCAGCTAGCTCCCTGGTCCATAACGACTTAAACGTTATGTTTGTGGAAGATGAAATAAAGAAACAAGCGAATATTTTCGATGAAATACGCAGGCTGTGGCGAAGTTAGCCTTTAGTAGAGCAACTGCGCGTTAAAAAACGTTTGAAATGGACGGGACATGTATTTCGCATGAATCTAGAACGCATACCGAAAGGAATGATATACGGAGAGTTCTAGAAGATGGATGTAGGCCTCTCGGGAGACCACGATTACGATATAAGGACGTGGTAGCTGCAGATCTTCAAAAGGTCGGCATCAAGACGAAAACAGTGAGAAAATACAGCTTAAGATCGGAAAGCGTGGATAAAACTGATGACCGAATGCGTGGAAGCAACTGTTCGCACAAAAAATAAACGCGCTTTACAAAACTGAAATGATGACATTCGATGTCGGTAATGTGATTTCAAAACGACACATCGCATCGGGTTTGTGTCTCATGTGCGTTACAAACATCGCTGATTGTCAGTCAAGAGGTCCTCATACTCGTTCGCGAGTCACGAGAGATGATTATAATATATATATATATATAAATAAATAATATATATTGATCTAGTCGAAAACTGTCTGATAGTAGTACTTATTAGTAAATTAATGATCTAGTTTAACCATTACAATTTTATTTTTGTATATACACTTCTCCCCTGACGCGATGAACCGAAATAAGTAATCGAAAATATGTTACAATACTTTAATAGTTATTACTATTATTTTGATTATTCGATTTATAGGAGTAAATAAAAAATCACGTAATAACAAATATATGAATAAACACGTAAAATTAGAATTACATAATTGTAACATAAATAAATCATATGAAAATTATACGTATATAATATGTATATACATATATATATATATATATATATATATATATATATATGTATATATATGTATGTGTATTTATATATATATATATGTTGGTGTGTATATATATATATCATCGTCATCATTTTTGTGCAGTCCTAAGACTGGTCCATCACCATGATAATAGTTCTCCAACATTCCCGGTTTTCTGCAGTTCTGTTTAATTCAGTGTCATTTTCTAACCCGCTGTCTTGTTACAAACGTATTTCTCGGCATTCCACGGATTCTTTTTCCTTCAATTTTACCTCCAAAGATATCTCCAGCAATCTGCCATGTTACGTAACAAACGTAATAAAAGAAGATTATAACCGATGCCGATAATCGTTGGCGGACGCGGGTGATATTATTTATATCTGCTAACCGCAAGTTGCATATTCCCGACAGTATTATATGATAGTTCGATCAAATTGAAATCATTTTTCGCACAAATACTCGACAATACTAAAGAGGCCGTCTTTGTTATATTAATATATACGATCGAGATTCATATCAGGTTCGGATGTAAACATAATTTCAGATTTGCCGTAAATAGTCGACTTGCTGTTAAATTTATTTATAGACGAAATGATAAAAATATTGTGAATATAAAGGGGAAAAACATTAATTTTCTTATTTTTTGAACTTAATACACTTCGGAACGTGTATTGATTTGTTAGGCTGCGATTGAAATTGTTCGATAAACCAAAACTGAGTAATTTATTCTCGTTATCATCCTCACTTCTCGAAAGTATTATCAAACGCCGATGGTATTAACGCGATATCGCGATCGATGACGGAATAGATTATTAATCGTATTCATTTTCTCGCCGATACGTACGGATAAACCCCGATAATTACACGTTTACTGGTTTTTCTAAAATTATCGCTTGTCGCGTAATAGATGACAAATTTCAAACACATGTGACAATACGATACGAGTTCGAAAGGAAGGATTATATAAAGTTCTAACGGAATCGTATTAATACGTACGTCGGACATTTTGAATAACGTACACAAGCACGAAAAATCAAATTCGTATCCATTATTCTTATTCCGTGATAATGAGCGACCAAATAATCGAGGCCGACATATATAGAAATAGTTATCGGTTAAATTTCGCTTATTAAGATTAACACGGCTAAACAGACGATAATTAACGTAGTTCGACTAATTCGATTACCGAAAGCCGTTCTTCGATCGATCGTATGATTTTAATCGATTACGTCGCTGTTTTAACATATCGATCGATAATAGAATTGTAAATATTTCGACTAAAACGCACGATGTCGTTTTAATCGATAAAATTAAACATAAATAAACGAGGGGCGATGATAAAATTCTTAATGTTTTAATCGACGGTACGAAATATGATAAAACGCCTATTGCAAACACTAAATAGCAAACGAACGGTATTAAATAACAGACGATTATTCCTAAGGAAATTATACCGGTAGGACACTAGGATTCGAAGCGGATACCTAAGTAACGACAAAGCGACAGATGACATTCTAACCATAAATTCACATCGCCTATAACTACCCTAATAAAGCAAACGTGTAACTTATAATAAGGCTTTCCGCATCATGAAAAACAATAAAACAGGATTACGGCGCTACGTAAAACATCGTTCGCAGATATGCAAACGAAAATAACGCAGATGTTCGATTTTCTCATTATTTCGCGACGAAATATAATTACAATCAAAATACCGAGTAGAAAACCGATCGTACCGAGTATTAGCGATGTCCAAAAAACGAAGTGGGGAAACCTGAAACGAATATTTTTAAATTAAAAATCGTTCGGACATTTTTATTTTTTTATTACGAACACAAAAATACGAAACAAACAGATTTTTAACTTTTTTTCGCGCTTTAAATCTAAGATAAGGTATCTATCATCAACTAGATGGTATCAAGAGGATGAATTGAAAATCACGAATTCGCCTAGCAGCAGACTCGCGGAATAGTTTAGAAAACAATTTTTATATATATATATATATATATATATATATATATATATATATATATATATATATATATATATATATATATAGTTTACGATACTTTCGCGTGTGAGTCTCCTATCGTTAATCGTTTTCCTACGAATTTCGAATGACAGAAGGATTATTACGTTGTGATAAATGTTTGACTATCGATCTACAATTGCTTTTATATACTCGATCTCGAAGTTAATGTCTATTATCCTTGAAAACATACCGCGGATTTCCCGACTATCATTCGTAATACTTTCGATTCGATTCTTTTTACGTTTTTGAAGAAGCACATATACATACACTTAATAGTATGTATATATGAGATATGATTTTTCGCTTTTTAAGACAAATGAGCGTGATTATAGTAATTTCAAACACCATCAAACGTCAATCTAACACAGACACCCCAATCGATTGATACATATCTGCATGAAGTATATAACCTTCTTTCGATAACGTCTCTCGATTTCGTGACTTTTTATTAACAAGGTGTGTCCTCCTCATTACGTTTGATTAATTATGCGCAGATAATGCTATTAATGCGTTTCTGAGAGGAATTACTGAACTATCGAGAGCTCTTTAAACCGGATAAATCTGCAGGTTTGGATGCTGTTCCTTATTTCGATCTTTAAAAATGTTCCAATTTTGCGCTAAAGATTCTGTGTAGTATTTTCGATAAATTCGACGAACGAAAACAGTTCGTAATTACAGGAAACCGATTAAACTGGTATAGGATACTTTTCCTATAATAGCTTTTAATTCGTGACTTGCTGAAGTTTTGGAAACTATTTTCTATAACCGCCTTGTGTTGGATACAAAAAAAAAAAAAAAAAAAACTATAATCTTCAAAAAGAGTATTGTACGTATTCCGTCCTGGATATGACACAATCTATCGCGTATATTAACTTACTGCTTATATCTGCTCAACGTATTGACATTCAATCAGCTCGTTATAATATACATATACATACGTTACACACGCGCGACTACATAACATTGGAGTTCCAAAATGATTAGCTTCCTTTTTATATAATCTATCTTACGATATTATACTTCGTTCATTAAGAATATGAACGTCACATAGGCTGAATAATGTTACGAAATAAAAACAATTTTTTAATAAAACATTAGGTAAATTACAATTTGCAATTAGAATGAAGAAAAATGGAATATATTTTAAATTATTATTCAGATCACGCACGTTTTAAGGATATAAAATCAACGTGTAAATCCTGAAAATGATTTCAATTTTTTCAATGATAAAAAGAATGCGTAATTCACGCTTACCAATAATCAAAATTCGCCAAAATGAATTTTGAAAAATGCTGGTAGCTAGTAAAGAATAAATAAAAGCTATTCCAGCCTTATGTTTCCATTATTTATTTTTCATTTCACTTTTATAAATGCGGACACAGAGAGTTGAAATTTTAAATTTTCTTTTTATTTTAAACCAAATATTAATAATACTAACGTCGATGTATCGGAAGTAATGATTTTACGAATTAACAAAATAAAAACATAATTAATCGCTATAAAATTTATTTTATTTTAGCAAAAAGCTTTAACGTCATTTTCAAGCATATACAAAAAAAAAAAAAAAAACGACAAAAACGTTTCCGTATATGCTCGAAAATGAACGTCGAAAAGCTTTTTGCATTAATAAAGAAACTTTTATAGCGATTAACTTTGTTTTTATTTCGTCCGTTAACTATAATCAAATAATTTATAAAAGAAAATTTTATAGTCTTCGATAAACTTTTCTCGGTAGTCATTAAATTTGCCCTAAAAAGAGCACGTAGAATTTTTTATTACTGGCAACCAAAAAAATATTTACCTTTTTTGTACGATTGATTCAAGTTACAACTTAATTCTCGATTAAATTTTAGTTTACACTTTATGTAGATATTACACATTATTTCTCTCCTACGTTGACAAGTTATCAGTAATAGTTCTTATCACTGCGCGAGCATGAAACATTTTCCTTAATATTTCCATTTTGCAAGCAGTTTAAATTGTTATAAACAACATAATTTTTCTTTAATTATTCTTCAATGTTACTAATTAAAAACTTAATAATCAGAATAATGGAGAATATTGGACTTTGTATGAGTGGAATTTACCGGCAAAAAGTTATGTGATTTCCATTCACTTAGTGCCACAACAGATCTTCTTAGCGATATTGTGTATTCATTTTCGAACAACCAGCCGAGGGAGACAAAAATGCTGTTAAAAGTTGAGACGCAATATATTTTTACGAATGCTAAATAGTAGATGGCAATCATTTGTAGAGACGGTACAACTTACATGTGACAGATCTGAAAATATTACTACGGAAGAACGAAATATCGATAATATATTAATAGCGTTCAGAATTGCAAACTCTTCTTCTTTCGGGTTTTTTTCAGTCCTACGACTGGTTCCTTTTCCCAGCTATTTTACCTTCTATTGCTTCATTTAGCATTCCGCCATGTCTCAATATGTGTCCGATCCATTCCAACCTCCTTTTTCTTATGCTTCGTAGGATAGAACGTCGTTCTTGTACTCGATCAAAAATACTATGGTTTGATACTTTGTCCGTCCATGATACTTTTAGCGACGCTAAGTTTGAATTTTTTTTCAACTCAAAATTAGTACCAGGACCGACGTAATCGCCCGGCAAATGAGCAAAGGTAATTTGTCGATTATATCGTTAATCAGTCCGCTATCTTCACAATTAACACTTGCGCACGATTATTTCTCGTCTTTTATTAATCCACCGTTTTCTTTAAATTCTTAGAAAATGTTTATCACCGGCTTTTGCTCACCATATAATACACACAATCTATCTAACAATTCGTCGATATTATTCCGCTTATACATACTGTACAGGGTTATTTATACAGATTTTTTTGTATTCCTATGCGAGTTTTTTTTTACTTTTTTCAAAATATTATGTTTTAATATCGACTTAATTTGCGACATTTATTTCCTATACCACTTTTCAAGCGCGGATTATTCGGGTCGTTTTTTTGTTTATACGAACTAATTTTTAACAAAAGTTCTTCGTATACAAATAACTCGAGTAATTGAAGGTGAGAATGATTCATTACAACTTGAAGTAGCCGAAACGTTGTGTAACATATTGTACAACGCGGAAGAAGACCTTCGAGAAACTGATGATAACATCCAAATGGACGATATGTGGAACCTTCTATTCTATTCTCAGAGGTTCAAAATGCTACAACATATTTAAAAGAGGACAAACCTCCAGGGCCCGATTCCTAATGTACGGTTGATTCAATCTATAACGATGGATGATACATATACAGTATAATCGACTATAGGATTCATTTCGTATTCGTGTTTGTTGTAATAAGAACTTCACGAAACAAAGTCCAAGACATGCCTGGGCTCGGTAAGTATCGACCGTAACCGTATTTTGCTGAAACCACGGAATTTGTTTTTGTAGTATTTGCAACAATTCCCTGTAGAAATCAATAAACACTAATAATTGTCGCCACCTTTCCTCATTACGATCGTAGCGTCACAAACCCGGTAAAGTCAATGTCCAGACGGAAATATGTGGTCCTCTTTCGCGTTCGGTCCGGACACACACGTCTTACGCACTAGTTCCTGTTCACCAGAGGAGATAGGCCTACACGTCTAGCATGCGATACTCCTCTTATCATCGCTCGCATCCTAACTTCCTCTCCAACGTATACCCTTCAGCGTCAGCTCGCTGGCCTTCCTCACAACCTTCCTAACATATCTTTTTTTTTTTTTACGTTTGTTCCCCAATCCGAATTTACCCGATAGGGCTAGTTTATTGCTTAAAATCTAGGTGTTATTATAAAGGACAGGAAACTAGTGTGCTCAAAACTAAATAATTATAGAAGTACGTATAAGTTAGCTGAAAAGTAAGTAAAAGCATGTAATGGTCCCCTGCTTGTGTACTTAATCTAAGGGCAGTGATGGGGGTGAAAAACATAGTACCATCGAATACCTGCGTGCATGAGAAAGGAGTCTGTGGAGTGCATAAATGAATGATAAAAATAAATATACAACATAGAAAAAAAAATACAACTTCACAAACGATAGAAAAATACATCTTGCCGATAATATACAATTTCAAAAACATACTTCATTATGGTCAAGATTAAAATATTTTAAATTTAAAGCAGTTGCGAACATCATTGCATATTTGTACATATTAATAATATATAGTCGGGTAAATTAGAAACGAATGATAAGTATTGACGAGGGGCGGACCATGCCATCAGGAGCGATGGGGGTATTGGTTTCACGTTTGAATTTAGCTAACTGTCCTTGATTAATTTGTAATTGTAAATTTGAAACGAATGACTTTCTCTGCAAATTCGAGGAAGGCTATACACGATTATTTCTGTTCAAGATAAGCGACATATTTGTCAATATTGAAAGGTGTCACGCAGTGAAGAGAAGGCAGGACACGCTCAAATATAAAATGATGAGTTTCATCAACAGCATCCTTAGAACACAGGGTGCAACAAATAATATTGTTGAAATTTTAACACCAAAAAATTTATTTTCCGCAGTTTGAAAAAGTATTGTCGAAATTTAATTTTTTATCAGAAATTTATTTGACGTTCGACGTTACTTTAGAAATTTTTAACGAAGGAATTTCGCGAAAAAATTAGCAGATCTTTTTAATTTATTTTAATATGATTTTATCAGTATATTCAGTTTTGTCGTTTTTTTTATCAGAAATTTAACGGAAATTGTTTCTATTTATACTTACTGTTTCTGACTTTTTATAAAGCAGAAGTAGCTGTCAAAATGGAGTTAACTGTGTTTTATCTTAAACACGTCCAAATTGATTATTTCATATAAAAAATTGTGTTGCTGAAAGGATAAAACTTATTATTTTAAAATATTTATATCGATAGTATTCCCTTGTTGAGTGATGGATGTTTTTCGTTTCATTTCGCAATGTGTTATAATTTTATTAATAATAGTAATAATATTAACGATATTATCATTTATAATAATAATGAAATTAATTAAACGCGATGACAATTTATTCGACGCATTTATTTTATATAAGTTTTCGTTAGAAACACGTGGCGTAGATTTTTCTTAGCTCGTTCTTATTATTATAATACCGCCCCGATCGCCGTTAAATGTATACGCAGTCTACTAATTAATTAATAAAACGAAATAAAAATAAATTTAATCACTTTTTTTTTTTTTTTGGTCGGGTATTATGTACTGCTACTATGGCCAGAAGCACCCGAAAGTAAATATGAGATGTTAGATGTTGATCATATTATAGTTCGAAGGAACTGAAGTGTCGCATTCCACAGCAGTTGGATCATCAGATAAAACTGTTTCGAATGAGTTACAACTGAAGTTTTAGGAACGGTGTATACGGAATATTGTGGGCAGTCAAAAAATAGGTGTTGTAGTGTTAAGCGCATCCGGACGCAATGATCGCGCAAAGGTGGATTTATTTTATTTAAAATATGACCACGAGTCAGTGCGGTGTGGCCAATACGGATAGTTTCTTTCCGCTATACATAGAATACTTTCAAGGAAAAGGAGAGGAGCGAATAGATGTAAGATGATTTGTTGAGCGAATTGCATTCTACAGATCACGAAACAATTTATTTGTTATATATTTGATGGAGGCGATATCTGTTTCGGATATAATGATTAAAGGATAAATTCGAGCTGCCTCTTTCAGCTAAATCATTGAATGTAGTAAAACCTGCGTGTGACCTGGAATCCATATTAGAGTTATTTTTATGTCGGTATAAGAGATTTAAGATTTTTATAGCGATAGGATTGAAATTCGGAAGAATTAAAGTTGAAACACGTAATGAAAGAAAATGAATCGGAACGTATTAGAAGATCATTTCAGCGACAGCAGTAGATATCGCAAGTTGCAATTCAGATACCGAACATTGTGGAGGTCATCATCCTCTGAGACCAGCGCACAACCGCGATATTTATTAAATTTGGATGCGCCCGTATAAACTATTTTACATTCTCCGTATTTCTTTATTTATTAATGCAAAACTATTCGACAATTATACGTCATTATCGAGCGTATACAATAAACATCGTGAAAATGTAATTTCGTCGCATACCGCTATACAGCACGTTCTATATTATTTCCTAGCACTACGCAAACGTATTTAGAGCACGCGCGACAGTTTCCCTTCTTAGTGTAGTTTCGTTCCACTTCTGACTGTGATACGTTTAATCCGAGTAATACCATCGTCATTTCCTTCTTAATATTATTTCGTATACCATATCGCAAAGTTGTATTTCGATAGAACCTAATGTTTTCCGGATATTTGAATGTACTCATAGATTTTTTATGTTATAAGAAAATATACGATTTTTTTTTAAGTGGCGTTAGAAGAAGACTTAGAAAAAGCGTGGATAATAAGATTAACCGTCCGATGAAGATTGCGTACACATCTCTGAATTAAGATTAGAGTTAATTGATCGTTGTGATAGATTCAGTAATTCAGCTGCTGCGATTCGAGCAGACGAAACAGATGGTTAGCTCCAATGAAACATCGGTGTAGAAGAAATTAAAATTATAACAGTTTGCGATTATTAATCATTAAATTTATAGATAATTAAATAATTATTATAAGTCGCGAAAAGCAATGAAACGAGACGGTACGAATTGTTTTAGAGTAATTAAGATATTTATTACATATTTTACACAACTGTCTGAGTAATGAGCAAATAATATTGTCTTTAATTTATTAATTAACATCATAATAATTACTTTATGTGTACATAAATATATATATATATAATTATGATGTTTGAGCCGATTGGCTGATTCGCCCCAACACAATGTTTCATGCGTTCACTGACTGCCTCCTTCAAATCTGCATATTTTGTTAAAACCGTCTGTGTTAGCACCGTACCGATAAATGTTATTTTAGGACGTCCACATATATATATATATATATATATATATATATATATATATATATATATATATATATATATATATATATGTATGTATGTATAAATATTTATCAGTGCATAAAACAAAATATTCTTAGTAAGAGAGAGAGGGAGTAAAAACAAGTTTCTTGATAAGGGATCACCATTCTTTATAATTCTGATCAGAATATTGTATATGCGCATATGTATATATACAGTACCCCACCAATTATTTAGCGGTACACTCCTTGTGTATTTTATAAAATAAAAAACGTCCAGACCTTCCGTAACACACACCGAACCAAAATCACTAATAACATATTCATATTACGTCTCGGGTACAACCTACCGTACGATATCGTCAGACCGAAAGAAGACGAGTTTTACCAAAAATGGTGCAAGAACATTTTATCTCACTAGACGTGTTGGATGCGCCACGTTCCATTAGTCACTTCCGGCGGAGAATAAACACAAATAAAACACCGGAAGTTCGAAGAACCTTTATGAATTATAAAGAAGGAAGTGTTAAAAATGAATACACAACACAAAGTGTTCGGCCGAAATAAATAATATACATATTATAATAGATAAAATATACATATTGTAACGTAAGAATAGTGTTTCACTAAAAATCAATTTTCGGAATAATCTAAAATGGTCTTTGTAATTTAGCTAACTCTGGCCAAATGTGAGATTTCGCAGATTCTGCTGCACGATAACCTGTATGATACGCCGTAAAAGACAAAGGGATTACAGGAAATGAAATACATACAAAATTATACCTATATTTATTTATATATAATACTTATATATATTTATATATATATATATATATATAAATGCAAATAAGTGTAGAAAAAATAATCAGTTTTTTTTCTTAAATTGCGCTTTGGATTTTCTTGTAAATTGTGTTCAAAATATATATTTATTTATGTAAACGTGTACCCACATACAAATATATATATATATAATTACATACATAATAACACAAACACACACATATATTATACATTTATATCATAGTGACAGAAAATTACTATACATTTATGTTAAAAACTTTCATATTATTTCATCCTTCGTTATTAATAATGCGAGATTTTTAATTTGACTTTTTATAACATTTTATTTTATTTCATATTTTAAAATCATATTTACGGCGCATTCTAAAACAATAACGTTTAACTTTAATATAATATAGGGTGACCACACACACGGGAGATTCGTTTTTGTCCAGTTTGAGTTATCCTATAACGAGTAGGAGTACTCATTTTGCGTGGAACGTTATTTTCTGCGTCTAATGTAGGAACTGTGTTTTTACACGAATCAAACAAACTAATTCTATACTTAAGAACTTAAATTTGTTTCCCCTCCCTCTACTTAATTCCATTAACCCTCTTATCATTCCTACACATCTATTCAATTCAATCATTTATAATAAGTCATCCAGTTCCTCCATACGTGAAGCTTTTCAAACGGCAGCTCGTAAATACGGTAAACACAAAATTATTTACACCGATGCAGCCAAACGTAAACAATCGTGCGGATGTGCAATCCTCTACTGTAATAATATCGTACAATGTCCTCTTCCAGAGATGTTTACCCTGCAGAACTATATGCGACTCTTTATGCCATCGAAACTGCCGCCTCGGAACTCAAATGCAAGATCCTCATTTGTAGCGATTCTCTCAGCTCTATTCGATGTCTTCAGAATAAGCACAAATCACAACATCCTTTAGTTGGAAAAATTTTGACTCAGGCTGCATCCTATAAAGAAGAAATAGTAATGATGTTGATACCGGGCCATAAAGAGGTAGGTTTAAAAAATGTGGTCGACAAATTAGCTAAACAGTCCGCTATCTCAACTCCAGCGCCATGCCTACCAATTCCAACAAAGGATTTTATGTACCCGGTACGCGACCAGCTGAATAGCCGAACAGCTACAAGATTTTCAAAACTACCACAATTTACGGCGGATCGAACGAAGGCAAACTGGGTGGCACACACGAACAGAAAGTATAAAATCGCACTGTTCCGCGTACGCAGTGGGCATACACTTCTTACCCATAAATACTTATTTCCTGCAGGTGCCCTCTTACTATTTCTCACATTCTGTTGTCATGTCATTCCTACGCAACCCATTGTCTTGCTGCCAGACTTGCTTCATCCCTAACCGAAATCCTACAGTACACTCCATCCGCTGAATCTAAGCTCATAACCTTCCTTTCATTATCTAATCTTATTCTTTTAATCTAATTATCCTTCCGTAAATATAAAGCACGTAAATTTTAAAAAAAAAAAAAAAAATAGAATTATGTACAACCGTCTTTAGGTTTTTTCCCAGAAAATGATAACGTTAAAATAAAATCATTTAAAAAATAATATAACGAAAGTATTGTTTAAGATGATCGAACACTTCCGAGAATAGATAAAATATTAGAATTAGAACGCAGAATTTGATAAATTTCATGTTTAATATTTTAAATATCATCGGACGAAACGAACTAAAAAGTGTTGTCTTAACATTATGAACGTTGCTAATCCATTAAACGGAACATAAAAAATGCGTAATGTGGTGCCGACTAATAAGCGTGGAGTATGACCCAGAGAACACGGAAGGTTTTGTAGGTTTTTGAATAACTCAAAAACTATTCGACTAAAATTTTTTCGAATGAAGTTTTATTTGACAATAGGAAAACGACAGATTCGTGGAAAACAATATTACATTTATTCGGCCTTTTTATAAAAATTTCGAACACTTTTTCGAGAAAATTTTTGTAATTTCTTCAGAAATCCGAGTTTTCAGGTCTTCCTTAAGGTATCCCCGCAAAAAAAATCTCGTAACTTTCAACTCTTTTCGAAACACATTTTGCACTGGCGTGATCGATTCACAACACAACTTACAAAAAAATCCATAGAATTTTCTCTAGACTTATTTACGTATATATATATATATATATATATATATATATATATATATATATATATATATATATATATATACGTGTGTGTGTGTGTATATATAAATATATACATGTACAATAAACACACACATATATATATGCATTATATATAAATAAATACATATATAATTTTGTACGTATTTCATTTCCTATAATTAATCCCTTTGTTCCTTAGCGCATATCCGTATATTGTTCAAAAAGTATCGAAGGTTATTAGTCCCGTGCAGCAAAATTCACATTTGCACAGAGTAAATCGACAATTATTAATATTATTATTAATATTTTTTTTTTTATTATTTTAGTGTGTATATGTTATGTATGTGCATATGTGTATATATATATATATATATATATATATATATATATATTTGTACGTTTACTTTTGTACACATGTTCCAAAAGTGACGATGTGTATATAATAACATTAATGTCTTACATTTTTGTATATGCGTGTATGTGTGTGTGTGTGAGTAACTATAATTAGTTAAATTTGTTTCGTATTTTTCGATTACGTTTATTTCGATTTTGATGTTTATTTTTATTTTTGGGGCGCGTCGTGATAATTTTAATTTAATTTGTGAAGAATATTAGGAATTAATTTTATTACGGATCATTTTATCAGTTTCATTTATAATAGTACCGCGTTTGTAAGATGTTACAATTTTAACTTGTAGAATTTGGCGCATAATATCTATGATTTGTTTTTATATGCGAATCTTTTAACGAAACGTGATAATAAAATTATATTCCATCGATCTAAGATTTTAATTTTTATACGTAAATCTTTTAGTTATATGCGATAATAATAAAATAAAATTCAATTGAATATTATTATTATATCTGCTGCTGGCGCAAATAAAGCGCATTTTCGGACTCTATTATTAACTTATTTTCTTGTTTCTCTACGTATTCAATTCAATTCAATTATTATTATTATTATTATTACTTATCTTGGATCGAGACATCACGTACGATTCGATCTCAGGAAGATTGTTCGTGCAACACTTCTACGCGTAATTAAAGATTTTTCGTGAAACGTAATTTTTACTTCGTTCCAGTTTTTCTACTAACACACATTTTCTCTCCCTTACCGACATCGCACGATGTATCGAACCGGCTGCACGGATGTTGTAAAATACACCACACACACACACACACACACGGAACGAACGAGCTTTGCCAATTATTTCACCCGTTCAGTCGGTACGCCAATATACCCGTTCCAAATGATCGAAACGTTATATACGCGCTTACGAGATAAGCGATAATTAGTGTCACTTCCAGTTCGCGTCGTCTCTCTCTCAGTCGTTAGTCGTTACGATTGATCAATCTCGCTATTTCTAGCGATCGGAATTCGGTCGAATTTATCGTATCGATAACGCGTTCCGTTATACTTTTTAGTTGTAGCGTAACTTTTTTTCTTTTTTACATCGAAATCGTTATGAGAAATTCCTCATACATTAGTAACGCTCCTACGTAGTATAATATCGCGGATTTCCACCTATAAGCCGTAGTGGATCATTAGGAAAATTAAAAGAAGATACGAAAGGTCGTGTTCTCAAACGCAACGAACATTTAACGCGAATAATTAAAGGCACCGTAGAAGGTGAGAAGATCAAGGAAAAGGCCGATAGCAACGAGATATAGTGAAAAAAACGGCGCTATCCGGAGAATTGCGACATTTCAAATTAGCTATCCACCAATCTTAACAGGAGATTGAAGTGATGTTTTGTTAATATCATGTTTGTAAATCTGATTTTCATCGGGGTTACTAAGGAAAATTATATACATATTCGATTACATAAGTATATATAATATAAAGTTTAGATTGTGGAATGTAGTGATTTTTTATATTTCATTACAAAGAAAAAACGGTTAAAATCACTAAACTTTATTTATTAAGCAAAAATTTTCGGACGCCATTATCAAGCTATATATATAAATAAAATTAAATATATAAAAACATAAAATATTAATTTAAATCTAAGTTCACAATTTTTACATAATAAATGAATCATAAATACTTAAAACTATCTGACAGTGACTGTTGCAATTGTAAACAACACAATCAAATATCAGTAATATAAAATTTACAGAACAGTAGCTAGAAAATAATTATTTTATAAAAATATGTATTTGAACAATGAAAAATATATTTTATGTAATCAAACGTCAATAGCTAGGAATAATATAATTTTTACAATTTTAAAATTAATTCTTCCTCAAAATTTACCGTTGAATTTAATAAATTATTTTTATCCCTTTTTTTTATTATTTCCGAGTAGTTTTCTTTTTTTTTTAAATGTTTTTCTGTATGTAAAATTTTGATAATTTTCATTATTATTTATTTTGTGTTTTAATTTTATACAATGTTTTCCAAATAATGATTTTTCATCATCATTTGTATATGAGTTTAAATGTTCTTTAAATCTTGTTACGAATTGCCTGCCTGTTTCTCCTATGTATTCTTTTTGACATTGATTACAATTTAATTTATAGACTCCTGAATTTTTTAATATATTTCTATCTTCTATTTTGTTATTACTGATTGATTTTAATAATGTATTATTGTAATCAAATATATAATATATATGTATATATGTATGTGTGTGTGTAGAGGACGTATTTACCCGTATAAAAACATTTTATAGCTAGACAGGATTTAAGAATGGACACTTACCTTTATTATAGCTAAAGAAAGATTTAAAAATCGACACGCTGTTTGCAATTTTCAATTTTAAATATATATCGACGCCGATTAAACCTTCCAGTCGCCTTCGACGTACGAATATAAATTTCGTCGAGCAAATTAAAAGAACTGAAATGCGTGTAAAAATACGAAGATAATATTAAATCCTCAAGTTTAGATTGTGGAATGTAGTGATTTTATTTATACTTGATTACTAAAAATAGTTGAAATCACTAAATTTATTTAATTATGCGAAGCTTTTCGGCAATTACGCCATTGTCAAGCTATATACAATTAAAATTAATTATATAAAATCATAAAATATTAATTTAAAACTACGTTTACAATTTTACACAAAATGAATTATAAATACTTAAAACTATCTGACAATGACTATTTATATATCGGTCTCTATATGTTAAGAAATTTAGGTAAGAGATCATCAAATATGAGCTGTTCCGTTCGACTAGACAATTATTTAGGTTTATTCAAATTTAAACTTTAATACCGTATTTTTTTCACGCATATTCAAGAAATAAGCAAAAGAAAAAAAAACTTTTATACATATATATGTTTTACAGCCTTTGTCTATCCACTTCTGGATGAAGGCTTTCCCAACGTATTCCACCCATTTCTGTGTCCTCGCTTTCCTCGATCAATTTTTCCCATCTACCTTTACTATATCATTGTGTCACCGTGTCATCCGACATCCCTGTTTCCTTTTTCTGTCTATCGGCCACCACTCTAAGATCCGATTCGACCATCTGTTGTCTTCTCTTCGAGCCACGTGGCCATCCTAACTCCATTTTGTTATAGCCATCCGCTCCACCGCATCATCCAACAACCGTGTTTGTTCACGTATCCACGATCTGATAATCTTATATCCAGCATCATTTTCTCATGCGCAATCTGAGCTGTTTTTATCCATTTTAAATTTGTTTCTGTATATAACCATGTTTCCAAACCTTATATAAGAATCGGAAGTATACATTGGTTATACAGTTTACGATGTATATATACATATACATATACATACATATATATATATTACAATTTATCCTATATCAGTCCACTTGTGAGGGACGTAGGCCCACCCCAGCTCCTATTTCTTCCAATCTTGTGTCCTTCTAATCCAATTCTTTCCACCGTCAATTCTTATTATGTCGTCATCCTAACGAGTTAATAGTATTAACTTTATCCGCTTCTTATCCATGCCCACCGTTTTAGAATACACTTTGAGATATATATATATATATATATATATATATATATATATATATATATATATATATATATGTATGTATGTATATATAATAAGAAACATGTGTGAGGAAAAACCTGAGATCAAACATAAAACTGGGAATTAATTTTTTATTTTATTTCATTTTTTGAACAGCGTAAATGCACGCACTAATTCTTTAGCTTATTGTAAGTGACGACGAACGCGAACTATAACGGAACGTGTTGCAGATTTCGCAGCCAGATAAAATAAATAAGAAAGAAAAAACTAGTTCATTCTAAACTAGACTCAACCACCGTCTTGTTCATATCTCAGTATGTTAATAACGGAACAATCTGACGATACCACTAGTGGAACTGACCCGATGCACGTAGTAAAGGTATAAAAAAACCGCTACCGTCGTTTTGAAATTATTAAGCTATTATATACATGTATACACATATATATATATATATATATATATATATATATATATATATATATATATATATAATATATGTAAAGAAAAGTCCTGCTTAAAGTAATCTTTTTATTTCGATCAAAGTATATACTGACGTGATTTTGTTTAATTTCCTTTTCACGATGCTTCCTAACGTTCGCAATCCTTCTTAGGATGTAATCCCTTCTAGATTGCTCTAGTTATTATAAAACTATATATATATGTATATGTATATGTATAATATATGCTGAGAATATGATGATATGATTATATACTCGCGGTCAATGTGAAGAGAACCGTTAAGCTGTACACAACATCGTTGGAGACATGAGATCACAATTTTCTACCAATTTCCGTTATTATCCGCAATTTCGTATATTAATATCGCGCTGTTTTTATAAGATCTCGTTTCCATCGATAATAATAGTAATGATAATCATAATAATAATTAGAGTAACAGTATAACAATATAATCTTCTATCCTCTACTAATAACCGCTAACCACCGAATATGATTATATACACCTCAAAAAAAAATAAAATAAAAAAAATATAAGCTTAACTAAGCGTATTAAAAATAATCATATTAAATAACAATCATAAGCCATAACGATAACGAAATATCTCGGGTGTCTACAAATACTGAAACAACGCAGCGATGAACTTTGTCAGTGTTTTCAGTTACACTTTATCAATATTGTACAGGAAAATTACGAATATAATACAGATTTTCAAGGTTAAAATTTTTAATAGATTTCATAATTGAAACATTCTTTACGTGAATATAAATGTCCATTATTACGAAATTATACAATAATAGAACTAAAAGTTTACGTATACCACCGTATAAAGTCGTCTTTACTTGTGACGGTGTTTCGGACATTCTTCTATCCCTCTAGAGGGGGTAGTGATGTTAAGAAACGGTCGCGTATGGTTATCCATGTTGATCTAATCAGCATTCGTGCGTGTTTAAGCCAATTGACGATTTTAACTGATCAATCCATTCTTGGTCCTCCTTTTTTTTCTTCGTCCATTCAGTTTTCCGGTGATTATTAGACGTTGTACAGCGCAATATGTCCGAAGAAGCCGAGAAATCTTTTCCTTATTCTGCTCGATAAATATGTATTTTCAACTTCTGGAAAACATATTAGTCTTTCGGTCCATCCACGATATTCTCAATAGCCTCCTATATTCGCAGCTTTCGAACTCATCTATTCTGTCGACAGACTCAGCCAGTAACTGGCCATATTTCACATAGCTTTATTAGTATAAAATAATTAAGTCAAATCAAATCACTCATTTATTTGTATCTGAAATATAATGCGACGGATACACACTCCTATATGCGCATAAATGTACACGCTCTATAATCGGCGACTGACTTGTGAGACGTTATATTATAGCAAATTACGAGTAAAATGATTACAATGTAAACTTATCAATTAAAATTCTTCATATTCGAGCTTAATGTACATTATTGTCCCATCGCCGACTATTATTTTACACATAGTAAGGTAAATACAAAGTTATATAATAATAATAATATATTTTTTAAAAAAAATAGGAAAGAAATTCATAGTTAAGGCAATAGTACGAAGTTAGTAGAACGAATCGACATTATTACTAACGTATAATAATTACGTGTACAATTCAAACTAAAGAATTAAATATACCCACTTTATTTCCTTAATTATTCTTTTTGCGACGCGTTAATAGTTTAACCTCTCGTGCAACATATAGAAGTAGACCATTTTATTACTCGATTATAACTTTTTTCGACGCCGTTCATAAATAAGATCAACTTTTAGTTCGTTCGGTAGCGAATTAAATAAGACGGACCCAACATAAAAATATGCTCTTGTAAATCAGGAGAACGTTAGCTCTTTGTTCGCTATTAGTGTTCTACTTTCGTACACAAATATATTAAATAGCTTTTTCTTTAGAACTTATTGAAGTAGATGTAAATTATACAAAATCAGTCACATTCGTTAGATCAGATTATGATTTTTTACTTTTATCGCGGTTTATTTGGAAGAATTTGCACGGATTTGAGCACCGTGTCAGTCATATACGAATGACCATTACCTCCAGCTCATGTGATTTTTTTATAAATATGATTACTAATTTTGAATTTTTAATCAGTATTAATAAATATCACTTTCGAACCAGTGTGGTTAAGTTAAAATTTTTATATTTTTTCTTTTTTGGAAACTGTATAAAACCTCAAAAAAAAACAAAAAACAATAAGCGTCAGTCATTTATGATTATCACATTTATATTTGAAAATATAAAGTTTTCATCTGCAACTATCATTATTCGGTAATATTAACCATTCTACGCGGCCAAAATTATTTTGCATTAATCAGAAACAAAAGAAAAAAAAATTATATAAAAGCGTCAGTCATCTATGACTAACACTTTTTTTTTACATCGCATATAAAAACTACAAAACGTCCTCGTTATTAATTTCAAAACGAAAATTTGACAACTCGAACTGTATCGATTTATATATATTAGTCAGAAATGAGTGACGTTGAATCTTTTATCACAACCGTACCCATTATTCGACTGGCATGTGTTCTCTACCATCATTTGTAATACACGTTTAATATGTCGAGACTCGTCATCGTCGTATTTATTCGTTGCCGAACGAAGTGACTAGCTATTGTAGGTTTTTATTTAAGTACAAAATTAGCTAGCATTCAAGGCACTATTTATATGCGACGCAGATGCGCGCGCATATAATGTTGTACGGAGTGGGGTGCCACTGCCATCTCCGTGATAATTAAGAATTAAATAATGATGAATATAATGTCGCGTGTTGGTTATCGAGTTGACACAGTCGAGCACTCTAGCAACTACGCCGCCGCAACATTATTATATATATATATAAAAAATCTCCATATGTTAAATATGTATACATGCATTCCGTCGTTTGTAGAGCACCTATGTATACGGATGATCTGAAGAAAAAGATATATGTATATTGTTAATAGAAGTTCACGGAGAAGCTGTAACTCTTAGATGTTCTACTGACACGACTTGAGTTTGAATCGCACCGGCGATAAAAATTTCTTACCGTTAAAATACTTCTAGCCAATTCAACTATGCATCTAATTAGTCGGAAAGTATCAGCTTACTCAGAAATAAATAACAGCTGAAAGAAAAGCAACGCTAAACAAATTACCACATAATAATCGGCGCTTAGTTCATTTTCAATCTTCGGGTTAAAAATAATCTTTTAAGATAACTACTGAAAGATTTCTTTCGAATTTATAGCACCTTCTTTACTATATATATATCTAATTTTTGGTCAATTTTCTCTTGGGCTCGGCACGTCTCGACATATGTAATGGACGCAATATTTAAATAATTTATCCATAGATATGCGAAATTAGAAAGTATTTATTAAATTTTCTAGAATTATTCCTGGGGTAACCCCTATTAACTTGCAATTTAATGAGTAACATTTTTTTAAAATTATGAACACACCTGCGTATCGTCGAATGCACCATCGAGTTATATATATTTTTCTTAAATAATCGAAACGTACGAAAATTTACCGTTACACAGTACACAGTTAACAACTGACTTTTTCCATTAGTACGATCTGCCACGGGAACAAATTCCACTCGCAGAAAACTAAAAGATGATATCGGTCGAACATTAAATAAAATACAGCAAAATGAAAAAACCAGATACCGAAAATGATTTTTTTTACTTACCTTTGGGCATTCCGCACGGTCCTTTCGTTCTGCTATTGTCCAAAAAGTCCAGATCGTATTTTCTAGCCGGCGGAAAAGTGAGAGCGACATGCCCATCTGCGATGCGGCCGCAATAAATGAAGAACAACGTCAAATATACGCAAAATGGCGCCATTGTCTTACAGCTTCGATCAAACAACAAGATATGTCAAGCGAATGGTTCCATTATATTCGGACATCGACCAATACGATACACGATAGCCTGTTAAAAGAGACTTTTTTTTTAATTGTTAAATTAATTTTGCATATTTAAATTTATTTACCTATCCTTCATATCCAAGCTATCTCACTTTTTATAGTCAATTTTCTCACGTCTTGTTAATAATTGGGTCGTAGAAAAATATCTTCAAAGGTTCGCGTCCAAATGCTTTTTTTTTCATTTTGATTGCCGCAGTAATTTTTAGAACGGGTTTTAATTCGTTCGTTATAGGATGCAGTTGAATTTGTATTATTGGTAATAGTTTAGTTCTTGATCTAGATGTTCATTGACAAACCGAAATTCTTTATTCTTTATTGCAAATATGGCAACTCCGGTTTTCATTAGTAACTGGAGCAGTAGTACATCACAAATAGCGATTATCAGAAATTAACTTCATTCCAGTATCCAAAACGCCCATTTTGTTGTAAAGTCAAACAGACAGATATGTATGCGTCTACACATTTTTTAATGACAACGAACATGAGGCCAAGAAGTACCCACTATCCTGCCCATTTGTCCGGATAATTTAAAAAACTTATATGACCTATCATCAGTCCCGTTATATCCAATGCGCTGGTGGTCAATCAGGGCGCGTGACCAAAATAGTCTACTTTTTATACTTTTCGTGATGTTTTCCTAGCGAAATGAGTACACTAGTGGTATCGCGCTGCGTTCCAGTATCGCAGTACGGATGCCGGTTGTTTTCCATTTTCGCCATGCATTTTTCAATCTGCAGCTGTTCCAATCTACTTGATTTCCACCTACAGTTGATACTAAAAGATCTGCTACGCTCTTTCAGAGTAGTGCTTATTTAATAGCGGCACGACTCGCCATGTCACAATGGTGTCTTCAGGTATATGTATGGTTTTAAACAAACGAGGTTTTACTATAATATTAAATTAAAACTTCGGTACAGTGCTCTGCCGTGTCTATATTAAAAAATATGCGTGAGAAACATGGACAGTGAGCGCAGAAAGCTTAAAACGGCTAGAAGCCTTCGAAATTGAGAAGGATATGGCGCATAGCTCGGACAGAAAATAGAACAAATAAATATGTATTGGAAGAATGTGGCCTCAAAACACCGATAATAGTTCAGGATATCCTTGCTAGGAAACGAAAATATTTGGCGCATAAGATCCGGGAAATATTTCTGCTGGCTCCACTGGGTAAGATCGAAGGAAAACCGCCAATAGGAAGAAAACGATTAGAGATGATAATCGCCGGTTTCGGAGACCATAAAAAAGTAGTCGACATAATAAAGGACGATAGAAATCGAATAAATCGGCTAACTCCTGTCAAGGAGATGTCACTAGAAGAAGAAGAAGATATGACGTATAATTTTTAGATTCCATTTCTTGATGCCTTCAATCAAAATGGGGCATCGACTTAAAACCTTCTTGTTAGAAATGAGGTAATTTTAGGAAATCTTTAGTAAACGTTGATATGTCAAAATTTCGAAAACATTCGATATTCTCTATTGATCGCCCATAGATTCGGACGCATATATTGATAAAGACCACATATAATGTCGTGCGATTATTTTCCTCTGCTCCAACGTAGTTTTTTTATAAAACCTTGTTTCGCCCTCAACGCAGTCAATGTTTATAAGTAAAAAAAAAAAAAAAAGTGTAAAATGAATACTTTGATGCCCATTTTAAGGTGAACATTTAAGTTTTAACAAGTAGTGAATAATTTATATGTCTTACACGAAGCTAACTGCAAGGTTATTCTCACGATATTTACCCAACCACGAAGTTATATTTACTTTCTATTATGACCTCTCTTATTCAATCGTATGTATATATATATATATATATGTATGTATGTGTGTGTGAGTGTGGTCTAATTATCGTTCGATACTTTTTATTTTCGAAATTTAATTCTGTAATGATAGTAATAATGCCGCGTTTCATTTGTTTCATTATGAAATTCGTACGATTTAACCTCTAAATGTATCTGTAAACTTTTTTAATTTCTAATATTACCACCCTGTAAATAATCTTTTCGATCATTAATAAAGTGTAATTAATACAATACAGATGTTTAATAAGCGTCTTAAGTGGCCAAAAAAAATATAGACTAAAATCGTGGACATGTACAGGATATTAAATTTACCTAATATTCTTACTAATAACTCTCATAGTCCTGCGATGTTTATGACGTAAAAATCAATATATCTCAATGATCGACCGCTTATGATTAATTTTAAACGAGCGAAATGCAAACGTAGACGCCTTAAACATTAGATAATAATATACTGCAAATTGACTAAAATATTTCATAAAATGTTATCCGTGTTTTCTATGATATATGTTGTCGCGAGCTAATTTTAATCTAATTCGTTAACTGTGTACCTAAAACGCGAGAAATATATTTAATTTGATTATTATCATTATTTTGATTTACGAAGAAAACGAAGTTTATTGTTTACACGTAATGTCGAGATAAGTTAGATTATATATGTTTGACTCTAAATCAAAATAAATCAAAAAACAGAACATGCGAGATAAAATATTTAGGCGTTTCAATAGATAACGAATTATCCCCAAAACAGCCACATGGAGTATATTAGAAATAAATAAGCTCCCGTAGCTTAATTATTCATTTTATTATCTGGAATGATATTTAATCGAAAATAACTATATCGCCTTTATCTCGGCTGTATATAAAGCAACATTGCCGTATTGACATAATAATACATAGCAGATAGGCTGCTAGGTACCATGTACGACCTTCGAAAATTTTACAGTAATTATTTACTTACATTAATAAACCGCCCCGTACCCATATATACGACTTAACAATAATTAATCATATAGACAGTGTAATTTATATATATATATATATATATATATATATATATATATATATATATATATATACATATAACAACCATCAACGTATGATTCACCGGGCAATAAAGACTTCAATATTTAAGCGGAAAAAACTATTTATTTAATGCTATATCGCTATCGTAGTAGTAACAAACGTTACATACGTATACAGTGATTATTATGATTACTACTGTATACTGTCAAAATCTGATTCGGGATGAGCGAGCTATTATCGCAGAATAATAACAACAACAATAATAATAATAATACAAATTGAAATGCCTCTATAATTAAGAGGCTAGTCAAAATTAAAAATTGCGCATGAACAAACCAACCTGTGAGTTTGCAACCGTTCTAGCGAACCGGAAAGAGAGAGACGAAATAGCCACTGAGAGAAAGGGTGGTCGAGCAACCTTAGTCCCATTGGCCAAAAGAACGATCGCAGCGCTGCGCATGAGTAAAAAAATTGGTTCAGCGCAATGAACAACATAAACTTACGAATGTAGAATCCGACGCGTGATAAAATAAAGACAATTTAAAAATAAACTTTTATACTTAAACCAATCTGGCTATATGACTGCGAACGAGAGCAACATTCAAAAAATACAGCGGTACCAGAATAAGATACTACGAAGGATAGCTGATAGCTGGCGCTCCGTGATATGTCACTAACTATTGCATAAAGATCTTCAGATACAATATGTGGAACAAGTAATCCAACGAGCTGCTCGCGATTACCGGGCGAGATTGGAAACTCACGAAAATCCGCTGGAAATAAGTTTGCAAGTTCAATCGGCGATTAGAAGACTGTAGAGAAAACGTATTACCGACTTCAGATAGTGCTTTCGGGCTGCCATCATTCATAACTTGGGAGTTCTGTCGCTGGACCGACTCCTTCTAAAAAAAATGTTTATTTATTTTTTACATTCATTACATCTGATAGATGAGGGGTTAGACGCGTCAGGTCTAGATTAAAAGAAGATAAAAAAAATATATATATTAGAATAAATGCGAGTGTTAAAGAAAGACGGAAAATAATGAGGACGGATGGTCAAGATTTAGAGCGCTGATCGAATAAAAGGTTGAAAATTTTTCATGATTTTTGGACAAGATTTGGGTTACCAATATAGGTAGGAGTATCCCCGATAAAATCAGTAGCACATTTTTAGCAATCATATCTACTTCTGATAATAAAAAACCTCGGAGCTTCTGCCTTGAAGACGAACAAGCGAGAAGTGCTTCGCAAAAATATATAGATGTTAAAAGCAGTTACAAAAAGTTGAGAAATAATTTTAGACTCGCATTCTGCCTTGAAGACCCACGAATACGTGTGTGTGTGTATAATGTTTTGGAAAGCAATTTGTTTGTAGTCATTTTAATTCGAATTATGCACATACGCGCGCACACACACATATACATATAATATACATAATGAAAAATAGATATAAGTGGGCACGTATAGCATACACAAATAATGTTGACAGAACTTCACGCACAATCCGAAATGATAGATAATTCTTGATAGAAGAAAGAAATGATAAAATATTTATAAATAACGTAAAAATTGAAAATACGCGTATTTAAGACAAGAAATAACGGTATGAAAGAAAATATTTATGCGATTGGAAGTTAACAGCTGTTTACTTGGATTCGGGAAATTAAACGGTGTTTTTCGAAATAAATAAATACTTAAAAAGTAAAGTATACAACCACAGTGCGTGTGTGTGTGTGTGTGTTACCATTTCTAACTTACTTGATTAGACAACGTCTATACGCGGCAGTGGGTTGATATAGGCATCGTTACGTAGAAATAAAGTTATTTCATGTAATTATTAATCTCTCTCCAAAGTGTCTCGTCTAACTATTGACACCTGAGAGATGTACGTTAAAATCTTCATTCTCTTTCTCTCTCTTAAATATAATTTTGCTCCGAGTTTTTTTTTCTCTTTTTTTTTAATCGTAACTTTTATCAGCCTTCCGCGGTGGTTTATCCATCGAAGATATCTATCGATTTACTCTATAGAGGAATTTTGTGTATAAATATTTCGAAATAAAAGTGTAAAAAAGTATCAATGGTAAGAATATGAGGAAATATATAAACAACTGAAGAATTCGGATACTATTTAGAGAAAGTAAGTAGGATATATTAATAGGAAAGGAAATACGTAAAGGGATATTAATGATGAGTTGAGAATGCTAATATGAACATTCGAAAAAGGCACGATGAGCTACCATATGTAGAAATCGGATTTTTAAGTGAGCAAAATTGAGAAAAATGAATTTTAAATAATCACGGAAGCCGATTACTATCTAGTCTGTATATGAAATAAACCGTAGGTATCGTGTTCTGTTTTATCGGAGTATTAAGTTTAGAGGAATTATATCGGGCTAAATAGATTTACATTTGTAGACACCGATGCTTCGAAATATTGTTTAGCAGCAATTTAGATCCACAGATAACAGACGGGCGGTCAGAACAACTAGACGGCATCCAACAAATAAAGGGGAAGGGGTCGATGTACACGGTGGTAAGACGATATTAAAAAGATAGACAAGGACTGGTCGGTCAATGGGTCAGATGGGATCGCGTGGAAACATAAGGAAGAGGCCTACGTCCTGATTAAAAACGACTAATAAAAAATACGAAGCAATTTCGCTGATAGTAAGTAGATCGATACGAGGTTACTACGTTTAATAAAGGAAGTTGAAAGGAACTGACGATCGAGTCGACAAAGAGAATTAATAATGCCCTAGTAGGTAGCAATCTATGCAAATACCAGAGCATTATGTAAAATTTCATCATTTTATAATAAATCGGAAAAATCGATTAATTATCCGACACATAAAATATACAAGTTGAGCGAAAAGCAAAAACAAAAATTAAATTAAATATTCTCGACTTATCTAAAATAAGCGAAACAAATTAAAAATCGACTATACACCGTGACGGCATTTTGTATTCAATTTTCTCGTTTTCGATCGAATAACCCACATTAATTACCGAATTTGCAGGAAGAAAAAATGTAACCCGGATTGAGCAATATTTGGTTTGGAAACTGATAACAAGCGAGATTATCAACAGTTACACGAAACAGACAAAATACCTAAACCGAAAAACCGGTTTCGCATTAGTATTACCAACATCGAACCTTCGAGGAGGGAAAGAAATGACGCTATTATGTAAGAAACTGGAGGAGTGAGACGGATTCGTTATTCTTTATTACGTAGCGGCGGAATAATTATTTCGACTGGCACATTAGCAATTATATATATATATATATTAGAACCTCTTTTATCCGCCATCCTCGGGACCGGACCTGTGACGGATAAATGAATAGACGGATAACAAAAATTCCATGACAAACAATATACCACATTGTAAATCAATTAGGAAAGAAATTTAAAATTTAATTAGATAACATTTAGAGTACTGTATTTTTATTTCGAAATTTAGTATAACAACAATTACCTAGGAAAACTGGCTCTATGCCAAATTGTTTACATATTAAAACAATCGATAATATTCTTCCGTATTTTTGCAGCTTGAGCTTTCTTTACGGCAATACTCCGTGCTTTTTGTTTCTAAGTAGAATCTATGTAAAGTTCGAACCTCCTCTTGTCTTTCAGGCCAATCGATGCACTTTGTTAACATTATTTCAGCTTCCGAATGGCTGATTGCTGAGTTTTGGTGGCTCCAAAAATATTATTATAATAATTATAATAATAATTATAATAATAATAATAATAATAATAATAATAATAATAGATAATGGTGACAAAACACTTAACAAAACGAATTTTACAGTACTTTCATCAACAAAAATGTTCGAGTAGTATTGTTACAGAAGATAGAAATAGTGAACAAGATAGAAAGGAAAGAATTGCAATGGAAAAATTAGCGTTTAATAAAAAACGAAGCTTATTAGCATCAAAAAATACCCAAATGGAAACGAAGAAAAAATTTATTAAATGGGTCAATGGAATCTGAACCAAAAAAATGCCAAGCAACTGGAAGCGTTGGAAATCTGGTCCCCTCAGAAGAATGGAAAGGGTGTCTTGAACGGTAATGATAAAAAATGAAAAAATATTATAAACAGTCAATGAAAAAAGTAGTCTAGTAAGAACAATTAAAACAAAGGGACTTAAACAGATCGGGCATTAATATATAAGGAAACAATGAATACCTAGTACAAATAATAGAAGGAACCGTGGAAGGGAAAAGACCAAATAGAAGACCGAGACAGAAATACATAAAACAAATAGACGGAGATGTAAAAGCAGAGAACTATTATGAAGAAAATGACTCTATCCAGAAACTTTTAATCACGGTTGTCCAAGAATCTATTAATAGATCGAGGAATTCAGAAGAGAAGAGTGCTTTCGTAGAGACCATAGAAACAAAATCGGATGATAGACTTCGAGATAATTAATATTACGGAGGATGGTATTGTGAATAGAAACGGGTTTATAAAATTAAAACATTCGGGAGTTTTGAAAAGTGACGAAGAAAATCGGTACCAAATGAACGGAGAAAGGAAGAAAAAGCATAAATGAAGAAATACCGGAGTGCGAGAAAGAGAAAGAAACAAACATCGTGAAGATATTTTACCACGTGGTCCGTAATAGAAAATAATAATAATAATTAATAATGTTGATAATAATAATAATTACATAACGGTCTAATGATATTGAATCTTTAATTACGTGTATATTGACATTAAAACAGAAGGAATAAAACCCGTGCTACGCGCAACACTTCATGCTGGATCGTTATTATTATTGTAAATTTTTAACTTATAACGATCCAAATATTCACTCGGACTTTAATTATTAGAAATCCATAGCCTTTCAAATACGTGACCCTCGTAGACGGACAATTATGCGCAGAGAACTGAACAGTACAAATTTATATACTGTACGTATTGACCAAGGTAAAGTTTCATAATGGTCAATGGTAGAATAGAAAAACGGGAAAAAGAAGGCTCTCTCGGCTTGACAACATCAAATTATGGACAGGAATTCAGAGTGCAGCGGAACTAATGGAAGCGTTGAGAGGTCGGAACTACTTCCATCAGATAATGGAGTCCATGCATGGTGACTAAGCAATAACCCGAATCAGAAGAAGAAAGTTTCATTTCAATTTTTTTTTTAATAATTTATTTATTTAAATATCGTCGTTTATCTTCGCTACGGGGTACATTTAGTTAATGGTTTACTTCGTCTATTTTTGTAATTAATCAGGTCAATTCTTAGTTCTCTAGAGCAACCTCGTTCTTCAATCATATTATATAATTTGGGACTATCGCTTTGGTCGCACCCACTGACCGAGTTTTTTTCCATTATCCGTTGTACAAGACAAAAAAGCTTATTATCATTTTTAAGAAAAAATTGCGACAAAATTAACGTATATAAATTTATACGGATAGAAGTTTATTTGCTACATTTAAGTATTTCGGCGAAATTTCAATCTGTTCAATGGTTGATATATACGTCTCTTAGTTAAGTGGAAATTATTGTTTTAGATAATAAAGTATCTAGGTATTTAATATCATCTAGGAGGTAACTTGTTATCTTCGTCTACTGATATTTCAACATCTTTCCATAATCTGAAATCTTGATTTAATTTTATATTACCTACTTCGTTTTAGGTGTATTAACCATATTATCTTTGTAGTTGAGAATTTTGTTCGTAATACCAACGTATATGGAGAAATCTCGAAGAGTATCAAATAACAACGAAATTTACCGTAACAAACAATAAACATATAAAAATAAAAAATTTACACGGAAAATTTATTATTAACATTGACTAATCGAGAGGAATTATGTAAGAATCTTTAAAAACAATAAATATAAACATCGTTCAACACGTGTGTTAAATAGACTATTATTAGGACAAAGCAACAGAGAAGTCGTCTAAAGGCACTTGGGCTGAGGTAGTGGCGAACGTAGTGAGTCCCCCTCGGAAGATTAACCCATTTCATTTGTAAATTTACAAAACGAAAAGACGACATCGTATAATACAAGGTAAAAATATTCAATGCGACGTAGGATTTAAAAATTGAGAGCGGAGTAATGATACACAAAGTAGTGGAGATTCTAATAATAGGACGAGATAAGGGGTATTTAGGGCAACATTAAGTACATTAAGTTATAAGTAATGGGCGAGTGGGCTGCTGCTCTTCATTACAGCAATAAGAAAAATTAATAGTACTATTGATAATAATAATGGTAAATGGACGATTTCGTTAAAAAGTGAAGGACACCAGAAAACAATGAATAAACGATTTATTAACTAAACATGAACGTTAAAACGATTAATCAATTATGTACCGGAAAACGCCTTAATGAACAAAACTAAATTAAATTAAATAAAACCCGTTACTTCGCAACCTACGGGAAACAATTTTAAAAGAAAACAGAAAATTAAAAAAATTAAAACATGCAACATTAAAAAAATTATCATTCGCACGTAGAAATTCAAAACCCCGCACTCTGTCGGTCCTAAACATTAGAAATACATCTGAAAACCCCTATAAGCAATAGTTAGCAATTTACTAAAAATAGCTTTCGATATATTTTTTTTCCTTTAGTTAAATTTCACCTAGCTGACGGTAGCTATTTAGAAATTTTAATATTTTATGTAGATGCCATACAGTCATTAAAATTTATCTCTTCGGCTAGGTCCATTGATCAGCACCGTTTAGGACTATGTCTTCTGTTGGATCAATTCTTCTATTAGTAAAGATTACTCGTGTTGATTTACTTTCATTAGCCTTGATCCTCCATAGGCTAAGCCACGACGCAACTTCATTGATTGCTGCCTGGATGGTATTGCGCGCTCTGACGAGGCATACGTCAGAACACAAAATCGCAGTGTCATCAGCAAAAGTCGCTACCTCTACATCAGAGGGTGTAGGAACATCTGATGTGTAAATAAGGTAGAGCAGTGGTCCCTGTAGCACACCTGCTTTCACCGGTATATATCTGATGAACCGTCTTCGTATTTCACATAAACAATACCTTTCACTTAGGTAAGACCGAAGCAACTGGTATAATTCATATGGAAAATGATTTTGTGTAATAAGCCATCGTCCCAGACTTTGTCGAAAGCCCGGCTTATGTCCAAAAACACTGCATCGCAATATTTTGTTTCCTCGAGGTACATCTCAATAATGTTAACTAGACGATGTAGTTTTTTCTGTTATACCGTGCTTGGATCTAAATCCAAATATTGATGTTCCGGTATTAAACCTCTATCATCGGACGATTGGCATTAGTCTTTTTAGCATCAGTTTCTCATAAAGCTTAGATAATACAGACAGTAGCGTGATGGGCCGATACGAACTCGGTTCTGTTGGTGATTTCTGCGGTATAATCTGCGACAGTTTTAGTTGTACAGGAAAATACCGCACCCGAATCATTGCATTAAAAATATACGTCAGTAGTATAAAATTTTTTCGTTGCAATTCCTTTAAAATCCTTGCGGTAATTAAATCATATGCCGATAATTTATTTAGATTCAGAATTTTCACCGCATTATTAATTTCACATGTAAGTTTTATTGGTTTGTAAACATCATAACAGTAAGTAGTATCTGAGCTTAACGGTTGTATTTCCATGATGCGGTTGGAATAAATTTGCGAAATGTTTCCCAAACGTTTCTGCTTTTTCTAAGTTGGTCCTTGCCCAAGTTCGTTCCAATTTTAAAATATATATATATATATATATTTATCTATTTATTGTAACGG
This sequence comes from Coronaproctus castanopsis, assembly GCA_032883995.1. NCBI lineage: Eukaryota > Metazoa > Arthropoda > Insecta > Hemiptera > Monophlebidae > Coronaproctus > Coronaproctus castanopsis. The sequence goes on along the minus strand of CM065053.1, from coordinate 41,620,231 downwards.
AGGTCGTACAACAGTTGAAAATGTAGACTTATAATTATGAAATAGTACGATGAATAATTTAAAAATTACAAAGAACGAAGAAATACGAATAGTATTCTCTCACACACACACACACACACATTGAAACATACGTTATGTACGCTCACATTTTCATAATCCTACTCCAAATATACGCTCGCATATTCCTCGACAGATGAATAAATACAATAAACTTTTACTTATATAGCGAGTGTACACCTACAAACAAACACTAAACACCCACCACGTAATCAAAATTTCGGAACAATCAAAAATATAACGTATTATAGGAACATCGCGTACACATTGGAGCGTTCAAAGAATATTAAATTAAAAATTATATTTAAAAAAAAAAAATAGAATTAAAAAGTACAAAACATGTCGATATTTTAAACAAAATCAAAACTCATGTCCTTATCGTAAAATATGTTCCGGGGGAAATTTATTCCATCATCAAATTTAAACTTCTGATAAAATATCACAATTATCGATATGAATATTGAAAATCCTCAAAAAAAAAAAGGTAAATATTTTTTAGTATTGTTCACACGCATCTTCCGATATTTCCACGGCGCGCTCGTATTATCAATCCACCCTCGTCAACTTCGCAGATTTGTTACTATAATTTGTAGGTTACGCATGGGTCATATAGAGTTAAATTTTCCAAATGAAGAGACAATGCGCTAGACATATTTCCATAAATTTCCCGAAAAATATAAATCGCTTTCTTTTTAATTATCCTCAATCTAATTATAATAGAGGAATATTTTTTCATAAATTGACATCTTTCGCCGTTTTCCCCATATTCCACTACCTATTTAGGTGTGACTATAAAGTATAATTCCATATTTTTCTTTTTATTTAGAGGTACGATATTATTATTTAAAATTGTAATTTAATATGTAATACCTAAATTGGAATCTGCTGACCACAAAGGTTCAGCTTAACCTAAGCAAAAAAATTAAAGAAATACAAGCGTGATTATCAGGCAAATTATAGGATGAGAAATAATTATCAGTAAGACTATGTTCGGTCGGCTACCGATCCAATTCAATTGCAAACTTCCTTCAACTTAGTTAGTAGTAAAAGTAGAAGTAGACGAACCAACAGAGCGTCCAAGAGTTTGTAAGAGGAGAAATCTATAAAAAACTTTTACCGCCTAGTAAAGCATCCGGTGCTAAGAAGCAGAATGCCTACTCTCCTGATTGATGGCTTGCAGAATCAATTTGGTACGCTAACGAAAGCAGTCACTACAGTTCAGAACCGGAATCTGTACACTCGCAGGTCATAACGATCAGAATTGACTGAATACAATGAATGGATAATTAATTGAAACACCATAGATACGTGTATTTCTAATACTTCCTAAATGGTTAAAATTTACCAACTTTAATCGAATATTTATCGAAAAAATTTTCGTCAATGGAAGGAATTTTTTCAAATTTATTTCAATCTTTTCAGCCAGGCGTTACCGATTTTTTTGCACAAAACGATAAAGTTTGAAATAATTGAAGAACGCCACTCGGGAAATGAAAATATGAAGTAACGAATATATATATATATATATTTTTTTTTACGTAATTTTAGATAATTCTTAATGCGCTAGAAGTGAAACATTCTACATCAAAGTGTTCCATTACGAAAAAAGAGAATTTTTCATTGATCGAAGTTTATGTACGGTATAGGGAACATTGCAAAAAATTAACGAAGGATTTGTGGAGAAAAATTTATTCATTCGCAGACACGTACGTATTAATTAATATAATTACGAGAAATGAAGAAATTTCAAAAAAATAATCCGGTAATTTCGATACAAAATTTTGAAACACGAAGACAGGCGCGAGGTATATCCAAAAATATCCGAAAATAATATTCTTAGAAAAGAGAAGATGGACAAAGAAAAATGGCCGATGAATCATGAAAATTCGTTTTTACGGTTGATATATAAACTTGTTAAAAACATATAAAACGGAAATCAATCCCGCGTAATAACCGATAGAAAATTATCCTTTAGGTATGGGAAAACCCCTAGAAACGATCAGACTTGCAACGGAAATGTTCAAACGGAATTCCCGGAATGCATCATATCTGCGTTATTATCAAAATTATTATTATTTTTATTATTATAAATTATTATTATTATTATTATGACGCACGGATTCCAACTCGAAACTTAAATAAAAAATACATTTATTTAATCGCAGGTCGATGAAAATAATAAATAAATAAAAATAAAAAATATAATGACGGAAAAATTAACCGCAAAAAAAAAAATTACACAGCCGAAATAATTCCGCAATCTCATTTCATCTTTAAAAATCGCATTTTATAAACAAAACGTCTAACTGCCGCTTTACAACATAACCTTCGAAAAAAACGGAGTTGGATTCTTATAATACTAACGACTAACAGCCGTAACCCTCAATATGCCTACATCAAACCGCTGCTGGACGTAAGTATTACTCAATTATGTGCGGTTCCCACCCTTTCCGACTCGAATACCATTGATATTTATATGTATATGTTCTTCTTCTTTCGTTATCCATATGCGGATGCCTTGACCTTATGTAAAATGCAAGCTACCAGACGTCACCACTAGTTTCGATCCTGCGTTATACTCATAATTTCTTGTAAATCGAATCCACCTGTTTTCAATATATAAACATATATATTTTTATGTATATCTTCTTCTTCTGCTTCTTTCGTTATCCGCATCCAAATACCGTGACCTTATGTAATGCAAGCTACCAGACGTTACCGCTTGTTTCAATCCTGCGTTAGATTCATAATTTGTTGTAAATCGAATCCACTTGTTCTCGTGATTTGATCAATATAACGGGTCATCTCGGTCTCTACCTTTCATCCTTTTTATTTTCTTCAATCCGTTTGAATGTTATTAAAAATCCTAGCGTACATTTTTTAATAACAACCGCCTGCCTGATTTTGATTTTCATACAGTCGATGGAATCAAAAATCTTACGTCAAATTATAGACACTCCTTGGTTCGTGTCAAATCAATCTATACGTTCCAACTTGCGGATACCAACTGTTTCAGAAGTAGACAAAAAGAAAAGATACAAGCTCTTTTTCGGCAGACTAAGAAATTCCGCTAATCCAGCTATTCTACAACTAACGAATCTCGATGTGCCACTGGATTCATCGCGTCGGTTGAAGAGAAACTGGACTAGATACAATCTTAAAACTTCTTTCTCCTCCTCCTCCTCCTCCTCCTTTCATTGCTCCTAGATATGTACTGAGTTGTGGTCACCATCAACAATATCTGATTCTTTCCTGTTCCTTCATCACATTTACTTATTGCACTATGTGTAGATTATAAATAAATAAAATGCTCCTTTATGGTATACTTTGAATTTTTTGATATCGCTTCATTCAAATGTCACAATCTTATTCCTCGTCGACTTGTTAATCGTCCAGGTTTCAGAACCGTAGAAAAGGAAAACAACGTTCTCAGAATTTGTTATTTTAGTGGTCTTATGGTCCTATATATATATATATATATATATATATATATATATACACATTTGTGTGTACTTGCAGGTAAGTCATATTTCAAATAAAAACAATTTCAACCCTGCACGCACGATGATAAAGTTTAGTGTTTATGTAAAATTAAGGAGTCATATTATTTATTTACTTTAATTTAAAACGCAAATGATGTAACGGTCGAAATATTACTTTTCATTTCTTTAAATTCAATTCACAGTTATGACACTATATATCAAGTTATATATACACATATATTTTATATATATATATATTTTAAATATATATAAAGAAATGTATATATACATGTATATGTATGTGTGTGTGCGTATATCGGGTGACCCAGAGAAGACGGGCAGTTTTGTTGTTTTTTTAATAAGTCAAAAACTACTGGTCCAAAATTTTTGAATGAAATTTTATTTTAAAATAGTAAAATGAGAGATTGGCTTACAATCGTCTGTAATGATTAATTTTAAAAAAATAATTAATATATGCATTTCAACTCCCTAATATATATATATGTATATATATATATATATATATATATATATATATATATGTATGTGTATATATACATATATATGTATATATATATATATATATATATATATATATATATATATATATATATTATCGTTGCTGAATGTCGTGACTAGCCATCGTATGTTTATTTTTACATACAAAATAAACTAGCATTCAAGGCACTATTTACATGCGACGCAGATGCGCGTGCATATGATGTTATAAGGAGTGGGGTGCCACTGCCTTCCTCATCATAATTAAGAATTAAATAATGATGAAAACTTTTTATTTCGAACCCTCGACCGTCGTGTTGACCAGTCGAGCACTCTAGCAACTACGCCACCGCGACATATTATATATATATATATATTTATAACACACCCATATATGATATTCTATATACCATATCCTTAATACTTATATAATAATCACTATGTAATAGAGTATATTTAAAACGGGAAATTTGAGCCCGTCATCGATCATTGGCCTCCTCCAATCAAGTGTCCACATATTTCTTACCCAATTGTTTCCATTCCAAACGATTCTGAGTTCTACGCATCCAACACCTTTCCTGCATGTTTGACGCTATCTTTGCTTCATCTTTTTTTGGTCTTTTTCTCTCCCTTCTCTTGTCTATTGGTAACCATTCTGTGCTTCTTCTGGCCCATCTGTTCGTTTTTATCCGAATGACATGTCCAGCCCAATTCCATTTCATTTCACTTGTTATTTGTAGAGCGTCCTATGTCTTCGATCTGGCTCTTAATATTTTGTTACTTAACTTATCCAACCTAGTTTTATATATATAATTTATATATGTAATTATATATCATGTCGACCTAGAAAAATATGCAAAAATTGTACAGAGGGTGAAAAAGAGAGAACCAACTGACGTAAATGTTACTAAAACACACAAAAAATCTTATAAGTGAAAATTTTCCTCCCTACTTTTGAATAAATACACATATACTTATATAGTGACAGATAGAAGATAGGTAGATATATAAATGCACACACTAATCGCACCACTGTCCGAGTTAAAAGACTGTTACACGGAATCAATATTATTTTGAACAGCATTACATCAAAGAAATAAATGAAGAATATAAAATATGCTATGAGCATAATAGTTTTGATAAAAAGGAATGAGTTTCACCGATAAAAAAATTTGGAGCAAAAAAAAGAAAAATCCATTAATAAAGAAGAGAGTTTCTAACTTACGAGAAACATTCTGAGAACTTTGTTGGTTTAACTAGCTTCTTTAGTATTTTTATTTTGACAAATCTATTGTTTTTTTTCCCATTGCGCCATTTTGTATCTAGTTAATGTACTTCAAATCTTTTAATAAATTTGAATAACCTGATTGTAACAGAAGACAATGGGTCAGAAACAATAAATTCGATACTTACAGGTAATGTGTGTCACTTTTGTAAAATATTAGACAATAGCTCATCTCTATGTTTTAAAAATTTCGGACAAACCCGAATTTGTTGCTCAATACAGACGTCAAAATGGCACGTAATGTACCATCAGAAATTATGCCTAATTTAGCAAAATGTGAGGGAGAGAGATGATGCCCAGTATAGTAGTCGAATCAAAGTTGATATATAAACCACCTGAAACGATATGGTATAATTGAAATCACGGCTTACTACTGGAAATCGTGTGTATCAAAACGAAATATTTTTTTCCTTTATTCTGACTTTTGGGGGTGTAATACAGTTGAAAATCTATTAGTAAAAATTTTTTGATCTCTCGTAACATATCAGTCTAATTCCATTTAATGTTCTCGTAAGGGACACTTGATATATTATAACGCATTAATTCATCGACCACATCGTTTCCGGTAATACCTCGATGAGAAGGGACCCACTTAAACTTTACTCTAGATCCACGATTATAAAGCTGAATAGTGTTATTCAGCTTTTCACATCAAATTCTAACTTGATCATTTCAAGTTCTGGGAGCTTAGATAATTGTATTAGGACAATTAAGAAATCAGGAGATGATTAGAATATTCTTTTTCGTCACATCTTTAACTGCGTACAATTAAAATCAGCAACTATTTTATTATCTATATTATATATATATATATATATATATATATATATATATATATATATATATATATATATATATAATAATAATAATATATCTTACCTGATGGTATTTGGAAAACTAAACAGTTCCAGAAATAAAGACACACCAAATAGCCTGAAAAGCGAATTGTACATCAATGCGTGTTACTAGTCCTAACATACGAAGCTGAAACATAAAGTTTTACTAAAGGAACATTTAGAAGAATTAGGATGGCACACGAAACAGTTATTCTTAATATCAAACTCAAGGGTCGCAAGACAATTTCATGGATAAGACAACAAACAAAATTACTGGATACGTTCGAACGAATCGTCGGGCTAAAATGGAGTTGGGCCGGATATATCGCAAGTAGGCCAAACGTATGATGCAAGGGTGGCCGATTGACGGTGGAATACCCATGACTAGAAGGATTGGGAAATGGACGGAAATTAATTAGATTTGAGCCGTGCAAGATAGAATATGTATGAGGTTTCTGTGGAATGCCTACACCGAGGAGCACTGGATATAGATATATATATATATATATATATATATATATATATATATATATACTTATTAATGTGCTTATACTCGAAGTCTAACGTATCCTACTAGCAGATATATACACGCACTGGATACCGTCGTAATGCTTTACGTCGTTGAAAACGAATAAAAAAAGGCTTTCTCGATAATTTTTACGAAAACTTTATTGGACCGAGGAACAAATTAATCGCCTCGATTAAAATTAATCCCATTATTAATCGTTAATGTATGGAGTGCAACTTACCTGAGAGTAAATTTTGTAACACTTCCGTTCGTATCACTTTAAAATTTAAAACGTAATATATTTAAAATTATTTTCCAAATCCGATGAGTTCACTACTGACGTAAAATATAAATTATATATATATATATATATATATATATATAACATACGATTAAATCTGATAAAAAAAAGTAACTTCAACGAACGATTACTGTATTATGATATTTACTAATGCAAGATAACACCAACACCGCGAAATATTAAGATTAAATAAAATCCGAAATATTTCAAGACGCGACGAGACTATTTATTCCTCCGACGACATACGCAAATCACAATCGAATCAACTTCGTCCCACAAAGATCCAAGTCGCAACGAGAAGTTGAAGTCGTTTTATGGTTGCTCGAAGGACTCGCTGTCTCCGACTCTACGTAGTTTCGATTCTTGCATCTCATTCATGATAGTCGCGCATGCGCATTAAACACGTCGATATTTTATTGCGGTATAAAAATTGAGGTATAAACACCAACACACGCACATATAAACATACACCTTCACGTATATTATATATATATATATATACATGTCGACATATATAAAGAAGTTAAATGTATGACTTAAACCGAAAGAAGAAAATACCTAGTTGGTTGGTTTATGTTATTCAACTATTACGATAGAAGACGTAGAATGTAGCGGTACACCGCGAAGGGGTAAACGGGAGCCAAACAACATTCCTGAACGAACACGTTTGAAAGCGACATTCCGAATTCTAAATATTCTAACTATAATATCTACACAATATACCTGTACGATGATGACAATATTAATGATAGTAATCGTCATAATCATAATAAATATAAATCATCCGTAGTGTTAAGACTTGATTGCATATGGATAACAAATGCAATTCCCCATCCGCCCGCATACACAATGGGTGATGAAATAAAATTAACAATTACGCTACTTTAAAATACTATTTCCAGCACCACCTATGTGTCAAATAAAATACTGACGTTTTCCACTTTTTTATATATATATATATATATATACGCAAATGACGAATGCTGAATTAGCTGTGTCAGGTTTGAAAGTGTATGGCAGAAAAATAAAAAATAGATACCACGGAGTTCTTCTTTGTCCTAGTCAATTTGACTGTTGTGACCCGTGACATACTCCATCGTGTTCGATCCTGTGCCACCAATATGACTCTCTTTATTGTGCCCATTCGATCTTTTACGGTATCTATCCATCGTAATGGTGATCTTCCCTTTCCTTTCTTGTTTGACCTTTTCCTTAACGAAACTATCTTTTCTACGCTGTTATCTCCAACCCTTGCAATGTGTCCAAACAACCGAAGAACTCATTTCTCACAAATCGTACTGAGCCCGTTAGGTTCCCTTATTTCGTCTACTATAGCAGCATTAGTTACGCGTGCCATCTGCGGTATTTTCAAGACTCTTCTCCAAATCCATAATTCGAAAGCATTGATTCGCCGTTTCTTGCATTGTCCATGTGTCTACCGCATATAATACAATTGGAAAAATCAACGTCTTCGACAATTTTTTCCTTATGTCTCAGGGTATTTCTGTAGCTTTCTTTTGACTCTCGATTATTGAATCCAAATATATTTTCGATCTACCACTTCAAACTTTTTGAGAAAGTCGTTATTGTTTTACATCCGTTCATTATCGCTATTTTAGTTGTTTTTTTTCATATTTATGTGTAACCCATACTTCTCAATGACCACTTTTACTTTCTGTATGATTTTTATCATTTCAATCGCTAATGTTGCTAGCGAGGTAGTGTCATCAGCATATCTCAGGTTTAATATTTTACGTCCGCCTATAGTAACACCACCGTTCCAGTTTTCTAATGCGATTCTCATTATATACTTCGTATAGATGTTAAATAATTATGGTGATATGATGCAGCCCTGTCTCACGCCTCTCTCTGGTGTAAAGGGCGCTGTTAATTCTCCATTTACGCGTACTACCATATTGCTGTTTTTATATAAGTCTGCAATTATTTCTGTTAAGATTGTTCTGAATATTTCAAACAGTTCTTTCCAATTTACACAGTCGAAAGCTTTGTTGGTATCAGTGAAGAAAATATACGCCGCTGCATTGAATTTTCTACTTTTTACTACTATCTGTTTTAGATTAAATATCTGTTATACTGTTCCCCTTTCAGCAACAAAACATGTTTGCTCTTGAGCGATTTGTCTTTTCTCAAGAAAGTGCGAGTATTTTTAGCATTACTCTACTTGCATGAGAAATTAATGCCACTGTTCAATAATGACTACATTTTTTGGCATCACCTTTCTTACGGATAGGAACCAGTATTGACCTACACCAATCTTTTAGCCATTTCATGTCTTCCCATATCTTATTACAAATTTTCCATAGAATTACAACTACAGTTCTCCCAGCTCCTTCCAGAATTCTGCTTCAATACCGTCATGCCCAATCATCGTTTTTAACTCATTTTGCCTCGGCTTAAAATCTCTTGGACCGTTCATTTAATTCAAACAAACGTCTGACTAATGTAGTTCGGAAATTGGAAATAATCCTATACAAAAGCTAGTATTGGTACAGAATGGGGGATCTCCACAGCAAAGGTTCTTGCGACATCAGCGCTGGCCTTAGTATATTCTGCCGCTGAGTTTGAATACTGTCGTTTCACCTGTATAAATATGTAGCTTGCATTTTCGACTATCCTCTGCCTTAGTTACCAGTGTTGGCAAATATAGCATCAATAAAAATTCAACATAAACAAGCTTTACAGCGTATTGACGTCAGCTTCTCCACCGATGCAGATTTATGAATATTGACAGAAAAAGCTGACACGTTTAAAATGTAGAAAATTACAATAAATGTAGTATTATATTGAAAAAATCGAAAGTAGTCTTACCACAAGATGGCAGAAGCACTAACGTGAAAGCTCAGTATTTACTGAACGGCTGAAAGTTAAATATGTTAAGAAAAAAATTATCTCGGTACTAAGAAAATTCCTAATTAATGCGTGCAGAGCTTGTAGAACAGCTTAACAATAGCAGCTGTCCCTCCATTAGACCTACTCATCTTAAGCAGAGGAATTATGTTCGCCATAAAAAACCATCACACATTCCCGTACATAAACAGACTAATCTCTTAATATCAACAAGCCGTATAACCCCACTTAGTCACACCAAAATCTGGTCAAAAATAATATAGAAAATATATTCTAGAAACGTGGCAAAACAGATGGGAGCAAGATTTGGCGGGACGCCAAACTTACGCTTTGATAAGAGACCTAAGGGAAGGGCATAAGATAATCCTCAAGCCAAATTTTTACATTTCGCAGTTATTAACAGGACACGGCAGCAGCACATACTATTTGACTGTCCGCTGTATAATAATGAAAGGAAGTTCAATGAAACAAATTTTATTTATTTATTTATTTTCCCATTAATGTGTCATGTACTGCTACTTGGAGGTACTGAGAAGATCTCAGATCATGTTGAAGAGACCAGTATTGTACAAGAAGCGGAGAACTTGAAGGTGTGTGTTGCCATTTGAGTTTAGCAGGCCTTTAATTGTTGTTGGTAATGCTAGTTGGGAGCGTTGAGAGTTGTAAGTAGTACAATCTAACAAAAGATGTTTGACAGTGATTTCCCAGTGTCCACAGGAACATCTGACAGGAGATTCACGCCTTAATAAATGCCCATGTGTTATTAATGTATGGCCGAATCGGAGCCGTCTCAAAGTAATTTTTTCTTTTCTGGATAAATTATGTTTTCCAGCGGCTTGTATCCAATTTAATGCTTCTTACTTGTTCGAGTGAGGCGTGGACATCCACATAGACTTCCATTTGCTTTTTAGTTTTGTGGCGATGATATTGTATGCATCTTCACGAGGGATGGATAAATTTATGTAAGGGTACATAGAGGACGCCTCCTTTGCTGCTCGATCAGCTAATTCATTTCCAGGAAATTGTGAATGATCTAAAAGACAAGTCCATAGCAAATAATTTCGAAATTTTCCCATTTCAAGTATTACATTCCAGATTTCAAAAATAACTGATAACTTCGCGCAGTGGTGCAATGTATAGCTGGGGTCTCAACCTACATGGCCAGTCGTCCATTTCACATTTTGACCACGGTTGTCAAAACGCCGGTTGCTAGCCGGATCACTTGGCACATAAATTACATCACTTTCAAGTTCCATTAATTTTCTTGAGAAGTACGGTGGTGGTTTCTCGTTGCCTTCCACCGGATTTTCTGTCAGGGTTAACTCCCTTAGCCTTTGGGTAAAGACCCAAACCGCAAGGCAGCGGTTTGCTGCTGAGGAGGTAATATACACATTCATAATTTCATTCGTGCGGACTGTGTACTTTCCGATGAACCATTTATTCACACACGCATTCAAGGAATTTACTATATAATAATTACAATGTTGATATATCTAGAAAAATATTTATAATGATATATCGTACATGATTCACAATAAAAATTTATAAATATTTACACATAATTTTCATATTTTGAATAAGTGATAATTCAGAAAAACTGAAAGAAATGACAAAAATACACGATACGATATAGAACTATTATGAAATCAAGAATACAAGGAAGAACTAGCGCACAGTATAGAAGATCAATTAAACAACAATAGCAGCCAGATCAGTATTGATGAAAAATGGAAAGAGTTGAAATCTGCAATCACCAAAGTAACAGAAATCAAACTAAAAAGGGAGAATCGAATCAGAAAAAAATTGATAACCGAAGAAGTAGTGAAACTGATAGAAGAAAGGAGAAGATACAAAAATGCGGAAATTAAAATAAAAAACTTCGAAATATGGTGAACAGAGAGGCAAAGAAAGAAAAAGAGAAGTGGATTGAAAAGCGCTGCTCATATGTAAACGATCATTTAAACAAAGGAAACACTACAACAGCCTATCGAGAAATCAGAAAGTATTTCTGTTATGGAGCCCAAAGAAGTAATACAATAGGAGACAAGTGTGGGAAAAAATTAATTTAGACTAAAGAAATAGCATATAGATGGAAGGAATACATAGAAGAACTGTATGCTGATAAGGAGCTAGATGAAAATACTATAGAAGAGTATGATCTGGTTGAAAAAGACAGCATGGGACCAGATATTATGGAATCGGAATTTGAGAGGGCAGTTAAAGAATTAAAAACAAATAAAGCTCCGGGAATAGATAAAATTAGTGGAGATATAATAAAGTTATTAGGTAAAAATGCGACTAACAGACTATTCCTTATAACAAAAAATGCTACGAAATGGTCGGCTACCCAAAAATTTTGAAAAAAGCTTAATCGTAACCATACCGAAGAAACCGGGAACTACTAGTTGCAGTGAACATCAAACACTGAGTCTATTATCACACGCCTCGAAAATATTAACCAAAATTATATGTAGAAGAATATCAGATAAAATAGAATCAGAACTAGAAGAAACACAATTCGGATTTCGGAAAGAAATAGGATGTAGGGAAGCCATATTATGCCTAAAGATGATAATTGAAAAAAGGATGGAAATAAATAAACCAACGTACGTTGCATTCGTGGATCTGGAAAAGGCTTTCGATAATGTAAACTGTGAAAAATGTTCGATATACTAAAAAGAATAGGAGTTGACTACAGAGACAGACGAGTAATCTAACAAAAATCAAACTGCAATTATAAAAACGAACAATATACAAACCGAAGCAATAATAAGGAAAGAAGTACGTGAAGGATGCAACCTGTCACCGTATCTGTTTAACTTATATATATGGAACACGCTATTAAAGAATTACATAACATGGATTGTAAAGGAATTAAGATAAATGGAAAAGAAATAAAATATGATAAGATATGCTGACAATATTGCCATAGTAGCAGAAAGGACTAATATATATTTTAAATGTAGTAGATAACCTTCTGAACAAGTATGACATAACGATTAACAAAAAGAAAACAAAAATCATGGTGTGCTACAAAACAAAAATTAACGCAGCAATTTAAATCAGAAAAAATAGATCAGACGGAAAGTTTCGTGTATTTAGGTAGCAGAATTCAACGGAATGGTAAATGTTCAACAGAGTTGAGGTGTCGAATAGCACAAGCAAAAGCAGCATTTAACAAGAAAAGAAAATTGTTAACATAAAAAAAAAATAGATTTAGCCGTAACAAAAAATTTTGTAAAAACATTTGTGTGGTCGGTCTGTCTCTACGGTGCTGAAACTTGGACATTGCGGAAAGTAGACATCGCAAAGCTGGAGGCTTTTGAAACCTGGTGTTGGCGAAAAGTGTTTAAAATAAAGTGGACGGATAAGATTACAAATGAAGAAGTTTATAACCGGATTAAGGAAGAAAAACATATTATGAAAACTATCGCTCAACGAAGGAATAGATGGATTGGACATGTGTTACGTCGTAATACGTTACTGACAGAATTAACAGAAGGAAAATTTGGCGGAAAACGTACAAGAGGAAGACCGGGAAGAAGATTCATGGAACAAGTTATGGAGGATATGGGAACAAAGAACTATCAAGAATTAAAACAACTAAGCAGAAGAAGAGAGGAATGGAAGAAAAAACTCGGATTTGATTTGCTCCATTAATCAACCAATCAATAGGTTGAAAAAAAATATATATATATATATATAATTAACGTTAGACTTAATCTGAATGTTTTTGTAAGGAGCTGCATCTGTCTGATTAAGCCTAACGATGGTGCAGAAGATGCGGTTATCCAATAATAATATATAGTAGACTGTATTCACTAATATCTTAAGAAAAATAAATGCATTAATCAAAAAAAAAAAACCTCAATTAATGAACAATCAATCGAAAGAGCTACCTGAAATGAATCGGGGATTGGCGAAATTTAAGTATAATCAGAACCAAACACGAGAATGCGGATATTGGATGGCAAAGTAGAATATGGTTGCGCGGCTGTGAATGTGTAGACACGCGTCAAACTATCCCACACGTAGTGAAGGAATGTCCCGTATAATTTCACACTGGACTCGATATGAAGAAATTACATAGCTTAGAGAATAAATATTCGATCAACTTATTATTGTCCTACTTCGTGATTAAAATACTGATTATTATATATAATTTTTTTGTAATACTATTTTCTTATTGTATTGAAAACGTCTGGTTGTTTATTTAAAAAATCACTACATCCTAAACTTTATCCAGCTGAAATGTATAAGTAAAACGACAGAGAAAAAATGAAATTTCCCAAATTTTGTGGCGTGTACTCGGTGTCCGGGCCCACAATTTCAAAATTCGTAATTTCCGTACAAAGTGTCTTCAGTTACTTAATACATTACATCTATGTACCAAAATTTCATCTAAATAATTAGAGCCGTTTCCGAGATTTCCCGAATATATATATATATATATATATAATATATATATATATATATATATATATATATATATATATATATATATATATATATATGTACACATCCAGAATTATGGCAGGGTCTAACTTACACGGAACTCGAAGATATTTAAACGTATTTTAATTACCATATTGTCATAATATAAACAACTATCCAAACTTCCCAATTGTACCATACTTAAAATTTGGTCGTTATTCTGAATTTCCCCACATTCCCACATTGACCATTTTGAGTCATCATCCCCACCCATGGGGGTTGAATTTTGTACACGCTATTTCACTTTGAATTCGATTTAAGGTTTTCTTATAATTCAGGTACCCGTTAGAAGCACATTCAGTCTTTCGATCCTATCCGGATTCTTCGGTCCCTTGACTGTCGACAGAAAGCTAGTGCCTCAGTTAGTATTTTTTCTGAACTATGTTTACACATTGTCATCTAATGACAGTTCTAATAAAACATCCTGTACGGTGTTAAACAAACGATGCAGCATTATTCATAATTAGAAAAATTTTCTTACTGTAAAATCTGGTATTAGTAAAAATAAGTCAGCTCTTTATATATCGACTAAAAGTTATTACGCGCTTGATATAAAACATTATGCAATTAGAGATAAAGAGGATAATATTACTCGCTTGGATGGCATTTAGAAAGTTAAACAAATTAAACAAAGTTTGCACAAATAAAGAGGTACCGAATAGTCTGAAATGTGAACTGTACGATGAATGCGTTAGTCCTAACGTACGGAGTTGAAAATTTATTCGAGGAAAAGTTATAAGAATTAGGAAACTCAAATGGCGCACGAAAGAATTATTCTTATTATCAGACTCAAGGACCATAAGATGATTTCGTGGATAACACAACAACCAAAATTACTGCATACGGAGTCGTCAACCTAAAATTGAGTTATGGGCAGGACATATCCCAAGACAGGACGATGATAAAGCGTACGAGCAGTGTCGA
Organism: Coronaproctus castanopsis; assembly: GCA_032883995.1. Taxonomy (NCBI): domain Eukaryota; kingdom Metazoa; phylum Arthropoda; class Insecta; order Hemiptera; family Monophlebidae; genus Coronaproctus; species Coronaproctus castanopsis. The sequence continues at coordinate 41,604,978 of CM065053.1, read as the reverse complement.
AAACACCAAGTTGACGGAATTCACAGATGCTACAAGATACAATTTTAAATCGTTCAAAATAAATACCGAAGCTACCATGTCCAGTCAATATTTGATTTATGTAAAATTAATTCTTAATAATTTCTTTAATATTAGTCTTACGTTTGTATCGTATAATAATTTATACGTTAATCTACAATTGCGCCAGTTATTCCATCTTTCTTACCAGGATATTGAAATGTGTTTTCAAAAATTTTTAACATTTGTGTAGTTTTCATATAGTAAGTTTACGTTAAGTTTCTTATTAAACTGTTTTACCGGTCTGTAATGAGTAGTAAGTGATAATCTAAACATGTCGATTCGAACGCAATGACATACACCAAGGGTTAAAAATTCTAACGGTCATCGTTGAAATTACCAGGTGTTTGTAAACACGCAAAAAGACTGGAAAAATACGTTAATGTTGAAGTCATTCAGCTCCTGGAAAACCGTGAGAATTTAACACTGCTTAAACTTCGAAAACCATATGACTTAACGGATAAATAAGTCGCAGTCACTTCATTGGAAATGTAACTCCTCACATGCGCTTTCAATTTCATCGTCGTTATTGTCAAAGACTACGTAGTCCTCGCAATAATCTTAAAGACAAAAAATTATATTCTGCTAACAAAGCAGCTTGATATATGTTTAAGACAGCTGGTGGAACTCTAGTGGCAACTGAAGTTGCAGCCGTCAACACAGTCTTACAAAGAGCCAATACTCAACAGTAGCTTCCTCTGAATTTGTAGAATTTTATTCATTGCGGAATCATTTGTAAACGTCGATGAAAAATTGAAGACGTTCTAATGTAATGGTAGCAACATGACCAAAGGAGAAAATGAAGACGGACTGAACAAATTTACCTTTTATAATTAACTGAGTTGGCTAAAGATTTTTTTACCGTTTAAAATTCTTGTGCCCAGTAGGATTTGCGTCACCATACCTTTGTATATATATATATGTGTGTGTGTGTGTATATATTATCACTCGTTTGTAGGAGTAACGTACCAACTTTCTCCAACTTAAATTACGTTTGAATTTGCGCCTACAAGTTTAATGTAAAGTGATACTTTCAATATAAGCTAGGACATTCTATATTTCACGGTCGGGTGATAGATGGGCTTGGGAAAAGAAAAAGAAAAAAGCGCATGTAGATATGTGTGTATATATGTCTATGTACACACGAGCATATCATCGAACATGCATACACGTACATATATTTATATATATATATATATATATATATATATATATATATATATATATATATATATATATCATCATATAATATGTATAATAATAATATGATGTAATAGGTTTTTTCAACAGTGTGGAATGTAGTGATTTTTAAAAGAGACAAAAATATTTTTTTTTAATTCAATGATATATTTTTCAGGAAGAATAAATTTCAAGAAGTATATTAAAAAATTTAATCAATTTTCATATTAGACAGGTTTTTATTTTTGTCTATTTAATGTAATTGTTTATGTATAAATTTGATACTGCTGATTTGTTGATCGTTTTACCATATTCACCGTCGGAAATTAATTTATAAATAACTGTTTTTTCATTTTCTAATTTTTTGTAAAGTTACACATCTAAATTAAGCATTTTCCCGCGTTTTATTTTATGCTTTCTTTCTCCTTCTATATTCTCGTAGATTGTATATCTTTTTTATTTTATTATACATTGGCTCAATAGCCGAAAAACTTTGTGATTTTTATAAAACGTTTAGTGATTTTAACTAATTTCTTTTTGTTTATCTATAGTAATTTAGAAATTGAAATCGGTAATTGATAATTGATAGACTTTCGAACCTATTACCGATTATTAAAAAAATCGTCGATTACTAATTAAAATTATTATTTGAAAAAAATAATTAAAAAAGAAAAGAACGCAAACGAAATGCGTTCAAACGATTACATGAATAGGGAACAAAATTATTTATTTATTTATTTATTTTGCCAAATGCCGGCGAAGGCCTCCCACCCATAAATGCACTAACAATATTATATTGAGCATGCATTCCAGATACCTATAAATAATAGTAAGATGAGAAGCTAATCACAGAACAAGCTGGTTTTAGACGCGCTGTGGACAAATACTTAATTTAACCCGACTATAGAGAATGGTTTTGAATTAAAAAAGATTACAGGAGTAGCTTTTATTGACTTAACGGCAGCATATGACACAGTCAGCCGTAGACTGTTGTTGTAAAAAGTATATAAACTGACGAACGACTATCAGCTGTCGAAAGTAGTGGAAATGATACTACACAGTCGCCGATTCTATGTAACATTACAAGGGAAAAATAGTCGTTGGAGGAACCTGAAGAACGGCTTACCTCAAGGAAGCGTACTGGCACCTATATTATACAACATTTACACAAACGATCAACCAATTAGCCCAGACACTAGAGAATTGATTTACGCCGACGATACTGCAATTGCAGTTCAAGAAACCAACTAGTTAAAGGAGAATATTACGATAAAAATAAGTTGAAGCCTAATCCGCTCAAAACACAAGTCTGCGCTTTTCATTTACGTAATTACAGTGCAAATAGGAAACTGAACATCATATGGAAAGGAACAAGGCAGAAACATTGTGATACGCCAAAATATCTTGGTGTACACTTTAAAATCCATTGCACTTTTCTATAAGATAAAAAAACGCAGCCAGGAACAGTATAATCAGAAAATTAATAGTATCTAACTGATACGCGCAACCCCATACATTAAGGGTAACTGCATTATACAGAAACTCATGCCACACAAAACAAGTAGATGTGGCATTAAACGAAACAGTGAGGATAATAACAGGTTGTCTAAAATCCAAAAAAGTACACAAAATCTATCCATTGACAGGAATCGCACCGCCCAGAATAAGACGAGAAGTCGTAGCGACATCAGAACGCACCTCTCAATTAACAAACGACAGGCATCCACTAGTTTGACACAATGCTCCAATCAGTAGGCTGAAATCTAGGAATAGTTTCCTGAAATCAACGTTGATGTTATCGAATCACGCTAAGTCTGAAATAGCTAAGTTATGGAATGAAGCCGATGCAGCCGACAATGATGAATACAATGAAGTTATACCGCACGGCCACAGCTTACCGTGGAACATAATAGGTTAAGGACAAATAGAAGAAGAACTGACTAGATTGAACAGTAGCATTTTATATACATTATAAAAAATTATAACGCATATATCGAGACCTCGATTTCTCACAAAAAATTCATTTTATTAATTTTTATATACCTGTTATTATTCATATTTTTTATAATCGTTCACGTATCCTTCGAAGAACCTAGACTATTAACTGATGAAAATCGATTGATAAACGACGATATGTATACAATAACGAGTGGTATTGGTAGCGAGTACCGAGTAGCGAGTGTATCTAGCGAGTAAAGATGACGTATAAATATTTCAACATATATTATCTATATATGTATCAAAATTTCCCCCATTCGTACATAATGTAGCCACGCTCGTAAGATACGATGTATGTTTTCCTACTCTACCATCGACCACTGCATAACGTTATATATATATTTCTATCTTTTTCTTCTTATTGTTCTACTCTGAAATTTCTTAATTTCGGCTTTTATCGATTTCGTCCTATATTTTACATCTTTTATTTAATCTACATATTTTAATTTTTATTATTACTGTATATTATTTTTTTATATTTTATTTAATTTACTTTAAATGTCTGATGTCTCCCCCTGCTCTTTGTATATATTATATATATATATATATATATACGTACATAAATTCCGCTAATTATGTATATCTTAACCGGTTACAGTAATTACAGCTAAAACGTAATTATAATAATTTTAATATCTTACGCGTGAAAAGATTTTTCCAGAAAAATGAACTACCATTTAGTGAGTCGGTTACAACTGGCCTCGTTCCGGAATGAACGAAACTTATTCGCTTTCATCCCATTTTTAATAGAACGGTATTTATTATTATTATTATTATTATTATTATTATTATTATCATTATTAATATTATCATTATCGTCGTTACCACCATCATCATCATGTTATACGTATTCATTTACATATATATATATTTGTTATATATATATTTCCCATATAATGAAGGTACGATCTTAACTGTTAAATTAAAAAAAGCGCCTAATATAACGCAAAGTGTTTAAGTTCTTACTTCGGATGTAAGTCCAATGACTTGATAAATATATTTAGATAACTAAATCTAACGGATGTCTAACGTTTAAGACGTCTAGTAGCATATCCGATATTTAGCGGCTGCTTCCAACTTTATCCGATTACCTTCTCGTATTTTTGAGAAAATTCCTTAATTACTTAGTTAACGGTAGCCACCTGGAAATCCGAATGAATTTTGATCATTACACGAATATCGATTCGCATTGGAACGCGCAGTACGGATACGTCAAATCGGTTTAACAATTTGTTTGTACAATGATAGTTTGCTGGACGTATCCAACACGGATTGCCTACCTATTAACCAGTATAACTGTCGTACTTTGGTTTTAATTTGGCTCAACCTTCGTAAGAAGTGTCATTGGACCTTTCTTCTATACATACGCAAGATTGCCTATAGATGATGATTAATACCACCGCTGCAACATTTGCCGATTAATAATGGAGCTGTTGATCGTAATGGAACGTTACGAACGACCTTCAGCAAAGGATTGATTCGGTATATACGTGAACTGGAAGATAGAAGATTATACGCTGGATAAGCAGAAATACATCCACGTTCTTTTCAACTGTGCGTACTGCTAGTAACCGATACCGCGTATACTTTGGTAATCAAGCTACTTCTCAGAAGTTGATTCTGCAAGAGGTATACATCTAGACAAACATGTGTCATGGAAAGTTCCATGTATAAAATAAAATTTATACTTTGAAATCACAAATCGACGTAAATGAGAAATTTATCTAAAACATATCATTTTAATATAAAATTTGTACTGGCGAAATATTGTTAACAGGTAATTCTTCAAATCCAGTAGTAAATTAATAAACCTACACATACACATAGACACACACACACGAGTATACATATATAAACATGCGCATCCGTGCCTGTTTTCACGTAAATCGGTCATAAACCCACCCATTGATCAAAAGAATTGAATTATAATATATTACGACGATCGTCGTATGTTCACGTCATAATAAATCTAAATTTATTATATTGAAGGTGGAAAACTAATATTTAATTTAATTAATATAATAAAACAAAATAGATATATAATTATTTCTTTAATTAAAGTAAAATATATTAAAATTATTATAATATAACAAAACCGGATTTGTAGTAGATAAACTATTATTTTTTTTTTATTTTTTTTTTATTTTATTTATATATTTACAAGAATTTGTGTATATAAAGGGGCAAAGGACTATTAAAAAAAAAAAAAAAAAAGAACAGAAAATTAATACTTAAGATAAATTATATACTTAATCAACATATAATGGTTCTAAATTCATATTTCAAGTCCTTTGCGCGAGTGTACTTATATATTTAAGGGCAACAGCCAGGATGACAAAACATAGTCCCAGCTATTACCGTGCAATATGTCATATTATATATTAGTTTAAAAAAAAAAAAAAAAAAAAAAAAAAAAAAAACTAATATTATTTATTAATGAAAAAAATAATAATTTAGTTAAAAACTAACCTGACCGGATTTGTAATTGTTTCAATCATCCATTTTCATTTTATTCTAACCGTCTTCATTAAGAAACTAACAACTGAACTTTGTAACTGAAAAACTAGAACTCTCTTGAAAATCAACAACCATCCCTTTTTATACATTTTTCTTAAGCCTTGTTAAACAAAAATTACTGGATTTTCTTCATTATTTACTGGCTGTAATTTATTTTTACTGGCTGTATTAACTGAAATTATTTGGTCAAACTAATTTACTGTTTTTTTTTCATTGACTAACTAAAATTAATTTTAACTATTGTATAATAATAGTTTATCTACTACAAATCCGGTTTGGTTATATTATAATACATTTAATATATTTTACTTTAATTAAATAAATAATTATATATCTATTTTGTTTTATTATATTAATTAAATTAAATATTAGTTTTCCACCTTCAATATAATAAATTTAGATTTATTATAACGTGAACATACGACGATCGTCGTAATATATATGTGTGTGTGTGCGCGTGCGCGTAAATGAATATTTTTAACTAATACAAAAATATATTTTTCTAGACGACCGTATCGAAATTTACTGATAAGGCGTTGTCAACAAATGTGTGACGATAACAGGAAGTAATCATCCAAATCTCTTAAAACTTCAATACAAAATGAATAGAAAAATATCACAAATTGCAGTAATTGCAACCGTGACCGTTTCATGCAACAAGATCGGTTAGGAAAAAATGAATTTATATGGAAAACAATAATAATAATAATAATAATGATAAATATTATTATTGTGAATTTATTATTTATCATTATCATTGGTAGCGGTAGTTAGTATCAGTATTATTATAGGAGACAAGTTTCTATTATTCGTGAGTATTATATGAAAACGTTAGCATATCAGCAAAAGAGACGACAAAAACAAAACTATACATTATATCACAAACCGTATTGTTCAAAAAGAATTATGAAATATAATAATATTGTGAAATCAAAAATAATACTTCGAAATAAAAATACTCAACCTTAATTTCAAAACTTACAAATATCTATATATATACATTTTTTTGACTGGATGGCAACAATGTTGTAATTGAGTATAATATCCAAATGATTTATCAGAATCATGGCAGAACTTCAATCTCGACAATATCGGGTAGAATATGCAAATTAATAATCACTTATATTTTGACACAGTTCAAAATGACGAAAATCGCACGAATTAAATTAATTCTAGATAAGCGCGACATTAAACGAGGTCTGTTAGATGGAATATTACTACGGGCGCATTATACCAAAAAGAACATACAGATTAAATGAAAATGGAGCAAAATGCAAAGGATTCAAGAAACACGGAATAGCCGAAACAGGGTGAAAAATAATATCGGATGTATTACAATATAGAGGTCGCAATACTCGCTGAATTATCGATTACGAAGCATCGTGTTCCTCAATTCCAAATTCGATGCCCATTGCGACTGTATGAAATCTTACTCCGGTAATACGTAATATTTTTCGCGTCAACTTTCTTCATTCCTTAAAAATGCAACAACAATAACGAAGTGGAGATAAGTCTAGGCCACAGGAATCTGCTAACTTTAGTATGCGCGCGGGTTGAATCATTATTTGGTAAAAAGTGGTATTAAATTCCGACAAATGTCTAATCTGATTAATTCAAATTCCGTATACACTTCGTTGAAAACTCGGAAAAAATGATTACCGAATTGCCTAATTCAATTGACCATATCCTAGGATTTTAATTTTTCCGGTAAAAAAACGTTTTATGTAGTTCATACCGAACAATTAAATATTATAAAATTCATCAACTTTGTTATTTATTTATATTTTTTACGTTATGTTTATCTATAAATTTTATATTTACCGATTGTTTACTACATTCGCCATTGCTGTTTTAGCACTTTGATAATTTTGGTAAATTGTTTATCTAAGTAACGGTTTTTACATTTTATATTTTTATAAATTTGCAAATATATTTTTATAATTTATATTTTTTATATTCACTCGAAAAGCTTTATGATTTTTCAAAAAAGAAAAAAATTTAGTGTTCAACTCCTTTTTTCGTTTATTTTTTTTGAAAAATCACTACGTACTAAATTTTTCAAGTTAAATTAATTTGATGTTGTTAGAAATAAGTAAAATCGAGCGATAAATTTTAATAAGGATACATCAACTAACAAGACTCTGTATATGAGAATTAACGCATTCTCAATTGTTCAAAATTACAGCACCCGGGCGTCCTCAACTACTTTTAGAATGAGATGACAGTATATGAAACTTCTGAAATTCTACTTTCAAACGTTTAAATACTGATCTAACTTTGTGTAAGAAAAATTTTCAATTTTCGATAGAAAGTATGTTACACGAGCAGACTGAATTGAAAGACTATTAGAATACGTTAGGAATCGCTGAAAATATATTTCCATTATGATCGATTCTAAAACAACGATTAACTTAAATCTATTTTCAATGAAGAAACACGCGTATATAAATTATAGGAAATATATACGCTAATCAGATAAAATGAAGATAGATACTTTGGAAATCTGACGACAGGGGAAAAGTAGTAATGATTCGATTCTGAGAAAAATCAGTGTACAGAATATCAACAATTGTCCTTATACTAAAATATTTTAGTCATGAACGTAATCTGTCCTAGATAGGAAAGCTGATATATTATTTCGATGTTCGAGTTTGAAGCATATGCTTGCAACGTGTTCAAACCGATCTAAACATTGTCTTATACGTCGTTAATTGAAATTTCGACGGTATTTCAGAATGGTGACCTTGTCTCCGTATCAATAAAAAAAAAAATCCAAAGTATTTCACGGAATATGCCGTGGGTATTAGCTACGTTATTATTTAGTGAAGATGACTCGATGGGATTTATTTTCGTTAAATTGTAAAAACCATTTTCCGGCAACTCTTCTATTCATCCGAGGTCCGTTCGAAGTTATTTAGATGCAATATCAGAATCTTCGTCTGAAGCTAGAATTACCGAAAAAGTGGCCGTCACGACATTTTCCAAAACTGGTGTAGATTTGTTGTAAAGATCGTATAGAATAGAGGAACCAAGTATAGAATACTGCAGTGCTCCATACTTTTATTTCATACAGGATAGTTTGGTCTAGTCGGTAGACATCAGAAAGAATCTTTCTGACAGATAAAAATTAATTATATAGTAGCAAAAAATAGTTGAAAATTGAAGTTTTTATTTTATACAGTAAACATTATCTTCGTTAAAAGTACGATGTATATAAAGAAATATACATTTTCATTATCGTTAATTATTATGATTTAAGCCGTTTGATATGCTAAAGATGTGGGTTTTTTTTAAGTATGCAATGTACTGATTAAAAACAAATAATAACAAAAAAACAATAAGTTAAAAATACTTTTTTTAATAAAAAATCACGAAGCTTTTCGGCCGTTAAACCATTATCAAGTGAACCTAAACATAAAATATACAAATATATTCGATATAAAAATATAGAATGCGAAAAATATTAACTATACAATTTAGAAAAGTTAGCAAAGTGAAAAAAACAGTATTTATAAAATAATCTGATAATGAATATACAATCTGCAATTTTAGCAATCTAAAATTTATACGTAAACATAACACAATATTACAGAAAAATCGAAATAAATAAGAACTTCTGTACTATATATCGATGAATTTCATAATAATATATTTCTTAGAACTAATTCTTCGGAAAAAAATTGTATGGAATTTAATAATTTCTATCTCTTTCTTTTATTATTTCCATTTTTCCACTAGAAGAAAGCGATAAAAATCATTTATTAAATTCGACGATAAATTCTACGAAGAACTGAGAAATATATCGTAAAATTCGTCAATTGTTATATTAGACAGAAGTTATTTATTTTTCCGCGACATTATGTTTATTACGCGTAACTACTCTTTTTACCGAATCGATTCTTACGAGTCTGTTCATCTAAAAGAACAGCTTTCAAAAACCAACTCTCGATAGTCGATTTTCTGATGTAGCGTAGATCTGATTGGCAAAATTCGTTTTGTTTTAGAATTAATTATTCTTTTGTAAACGTACATATCTCCTTATTCACTACTATATAACTTGCTCGTCTATATCTTTGTTAGTCATCCAAAAACTTATGTACGGAAATGCCCGAATAAACCCAATTTTACACAAATTCAAAGAATATTCGCTCATTACTGATGATGGAAGAACAGGTTTTTAATTTTTCGACAGTCATATATGGATCAAACTCAGTTTGAAGACTGACTAAACCAGTTACTCATTCTTTATGTTTATGTGTAGATTTTATATTGCTGATACCACACATTCGGTATTAGATTATTTTTATAAATACTGTTCTTTTCGTGTTGCTAATTTTTCTAAATTGTATATTTAATATTTTTTGCGTGTTATATTTTTTTATATTGCATATATTTATATATTTTATTTTTATCTTCGCTCGATCGTGGAATAAAAACCTTGTGATTTTTTTTTTAAACTCGTTTTTTGTTATTTATAAAGATGGATTGGGAATTCGTTAAATCAGTAATTATGTATACGCTTTACTTTGTTTAAACAGCGATCGTAGTTCACGAATTTTTCCAATACATAAAAAGAAGTAATGCACACCCTAAATGTAAATATGAATATGGCTAGTTTGATGACTCTATAGCTGTATGTGTGTATACTCTTAATGCTTCCGCGTGAAAGTTAATAAGGTTAGGTTTCAATTTCGCATTTCTCGGCCGAATTTATCATTATAAAAATTACAACTGGATTATCATCGCCATCGTTAGTATTATTGTCGTGCGATGTAATAAAAAAATTTGACGGAAAAATATTAATAAAATTTGTAACATTTATGCGAATTTAAAGATTTCTCAAGACACCACCGGGTGATTAAAATAAGAATAATAATAATCAAATTGAATAGGAGCAAACGATCGATAGACAGAATGAAAGCGATTCGTCACACATCGAAAAATGATATAACTGCGTGTGTAGGTGCGCGTTCGATCTATATATAAATAATTATGTAATCCGCGAAATAGAGAAGGAACCTAAATAACTCGGTCAAACCGTTGGCCAGAAAAGCTACGAAACGCCCATTTAACGGTTGATCAATAATTTCCTGAGATCAAGCCTATTCATCATGAAATCGTCGACCGATAATGCGTAATTATTGTTCATATCATAATCGTTCGACCAAAGAACATAAGATGTGTTACAAAAAAAAAAAAAAAAAAAATCAGACTCACGCATCTTCGTAGACGTACATTATAATTAACTCTTTCAGTCATACATTATAAAGTGTTGATGAAAAAACTATAAATGTTATCATCATCATCATAATGTGGCATCTTCAAATGATTGCGTACAACAACTTTGAACCAAACCGAATCATATTTCTCTTTTCCTGGCTGCATTTCGTTTAGTTGCCGTTTTCCAAATCCCGTTGTTATCATTTCAATTCTGCTTCTTCCGGCTGGCGGTTTTCCTTCAATTGCATTGCAAATACTCCTCGGATCCTGTGTTTCAGGTATTTCTTTTTATTTTTCTGTATCTCTTCTACAAGCGTCATAATTCCACTTCTCCGGAGTATTTCCTTATTCGTTATCTTCGCTGTCCATGGTATCCTCCACATTCGCCTTAATGTCCGCCTATGCATTCAGTGTCCAGGTCTCTGATGCGTACTTTGCAAACCGACATTACGTAGCATCGATTTACTCTGACTTTAGTTTCCATTTTTAACTTGCGATCTGTTAATACTGTCCATAAATTGATAAACGATTGTTTCGCCATTACAATACGCGACCTAATTTCCTCGATGTCTCGGCCATCAGTCGTGAACAAAGAACCTAAATACCTGATTTCTTTAATTCGATTGTTTCATTTCCTACTTTTATTTTTACTTCTTCATTCATTATTTTTGTTTTCCTAACATTTATTATCATACCCAATTTCCTTCCTTCCTCGTTTAGCTTATTTAACGTAATCTGTTTTGTCATCTGCGTAGCTAATACATCCTGTTGAATGTCCATTAATCTTTATGCCAGGCATTTTTCGTAATCTCTTCCGCATATATAAGCAGGCATTCCTGCCTTACACATTTCTTTATCTGGCGTATTTTAACAGACCGTTGTTCATCTTTTATTCTGACATTTCCATATTGTTCCTAATAAAGTTCTTTGATTATTTTCAGATCTTTATTGTCGATATTATACTTTACTGTATTCTGTCAAACGCCTTTTCGTAATCTACGAAACATGCAATAACATCACGACCTACATGTAGCGTGCGTTGTATCACCGTTTTAAACAGAGCTATTGTATCTGTGGCGCTTCTTTTGGCAACAAAACCGTATTGTGTTTTACTGAGTTGTTTGTCCTGTTCGATCCTAGTATTTATAATCGAGAGGAGAATCTTCATAGTGTGGCTCACCAGCGCAATTGTTCGATACTCAGCGCAAGTTTTTGATGTTACTTTTTTAGGTATCGGTATGAATGTTTGGGTTTTGAAATCTTCCGGTAATTTTCCTTCTTCGTATATTCTATTGAGTAGCCTAAGCAGTTGCTTCTTGTAATTTTAAATTCTTCAGAACTTCTGCAGGTATTTGATCTACACCTGTAGCTTTATTGTTTCTCGACTTCTAGGTCCCACATTTCTATTGTAGGTGTGCATTCTCGCGTGTTTTGCAGGTAAAGGTATATACGTACATGCATGTAGTCGTAACTACGTAAAGTACGTAAAGTACGTCGTGACCATTTGTTAAGACTACAGCCTCTTCAATTTTTACTCACCTCATTGCAACAAATTTCAAGTTGAAACCATCCGGAACTTGACCCATATGTGTTTTCTGTATAGATTGAAAATTAATGAAGATAATACATTATTACACATTTTTCTTTTTGTCGCAAATTCTCCCAGCTTCCTACGAACTTCGACACCGTGTTTATATTATATTGGCATAGTTGATTCATCCGGAATATCTACAAATGCGAACCCTGCTAAGTGATTATGCAAAATTCGGAACGTTATTTTAGTAATTGAAATGGTCGTTAATACCGCGGCACCCTTTCGATATATATTTTGTAGATTTTATACAATTAATTCATATAATCGCTATACACTATAGGCTCCAAAAAGTGAAAATATTACGGTCTCATATATATAGACATCCAAAAAGGTATTATTTATCTTAACTTGTTCCGGAAGGTGTCATCGAGAAATATCGCAAGTCAGGGAGAAGAAAAATTCACGGAGTTGCGTCGGTGATACAATAAGACATCTACAGAATTGGCAGAAGTGTCCTAACAAGTATGTTGATCGCCGAACTTCGGTCGGAGATGACGTAAAAAGAAAACGAAAATAAGACGAAGGTATTAATGAAATGGTGCTGTAAGTCTCGAAACTTATTACTTGCCCCTTCTCGATAAGCGGCATACAAACCGTCTTACACCATTCTTGTGGTGCGTACGTATTCCACTTATTTGTTTGTGTCAGCCGGTATTCCAACGCGACCAACTGATTTATTTATTTTTAAATATTTTACAACCTCTTATATATGCGTTTCAAGCTCTGAGAACAATATTACTCAAATAATTTTTTTTTTTTTATAGTGCCGTGTTTAACTACCGAGCCTTGATACATCGTCGTCTATTCTGAATAATTCAAAATTACACTCCTACAAAGTCCAAATATTCTCCATTACTTCGATGTTTCGGTATTAAGTTTTTAATTAGTAACATTGAAGAATGAGTTTTAAAAAAAAAATGTATGTTCTTCGTAACAACTGTTTTCAAAATGCATTGAAACATGAAGAAAAATATTGTTTCACGCTTACGCAGTGATAACAGATATTAATGATAACTTATAAGTCAACGTAGGAGTGATTACCGTACACTCGGAAATAATCTATAATATCAAACAGGCACTACAGGCAGTGATAGAAAAGAAATATATAACAAATTAGATCGAATGTAACTAAAATTTATAAGTTATAACTCGAATCAACCGTAAAATGTAAATATTTTTTTGGTGCGAGTAAAAACTTGTTACGTGTTATTTTCAGGAGGGAAATTTAATGGTCATTACTAATGAGAAAAATATATCAAAATTTTTAAAATTTTTATCGTCTTTAAAAACTATTTTATTAAAGTTTAGTATTAGTTGTTTTTAATATTCAGTTTAAAATAAAATTTCAAATTTCAACCTATCTTCGTCTATATTTATATAAGGGAAATGAAAAACAAAAGTGGATAATAAACATAAGGCTCGAACAAGTTTAAAATTATAAATTAAAAATAGACATACTAACGAATTAATAAAAATATACACCATACATCAGATTTTAAGATAAATCCTACGATTGAACAGAGTTTGCGCATGTTTGCCGTCAATTAATTCCCGAGAGTATTGTGATTTTAAACAAAATAAAATATCCGATACGAATGGAATTTATTAATACTACGTCATTTATTAGCTGAGCGTTTTGTCGGACGTGCTAATTTTAATACAGATAGCGGTATTGAAATTTCTGCTCAATTCATAACACGACCGATTGTTGGTGATTCGTGTTAAAAATTAAGAAGATAAGAAAATTTATCCCGACAGTGTAGTATATATTCTTTACTAGCGGCCAACATTTTTCAAAATTCATTTTACAAATGGAAAATTTTAAATTTTGGTAAGCGTGAATTATTTTTACAAATGACAAATTTTGAATTTTGGTAAGCGTGAATTATTTTTACGAATGGCAAATTTTGATTATTAGCGAGCGCGAATTATAAATACGCATTCTTCTCGTCATTGAAAAAAAAAAATCATTTTTTTAAAATCGGGATTAATATTTTTCCTACATGTTAATTTTATATCTTTAAAACGTGCGTAATGTGTGAATAATAATTTAAAATATATTTCATTTTTCTTCATTATAATTGCAAATAACTTACCTAATATTTAATTAAAAAATTGCATTATTTCGTTTCGTAACATTACTCATTCTATATGATTTTCATAATCTTCATTAACGAAGTGTAATTATTAATAGATAGATTATATAAAAAGAAAGCTAATCATTTTGGAACTCCAAAGTTAAATAGTTGTGTGTGTGTGTGTAACGTATGTATATGTACATTATAACGAGCTTCAAACTGTTTTCGATTCTCGAATTTATTTAAAATACTACGTAGAATCTTTAGTGCAAAATTGGAACATTTTTAAAGATCGAAATAAGAAACAGCATCCAAACTTGCATCCGGTTTGCGATACTATCGAGATAGTTCTGACGGACTAATTCCTCTCAGCAGCGCATTACCGAAATAGCATTGATCATGCGGAACACGATCTGCACATAATTAATCATAGGTAAGGACTGGAGTAGCATACACCTTGTTAATAAAGTCGCGAAATCAAAAGACGTTGTCGAAAGATGGTTGATACTTGATGCAGAATTGCAAAAGTGTTTACATATCGAGTGTAATAGATCCCGGTGTCTGTATTATTTACAGGGAAAACTGATGTATTTCTATTAATCAATTTTCTTAAAAAGTAGATAATCGCTCATTTGTCCCGTCTTGCGAAAAATCATATATCCTGTGTACAAAAGTACGGCTTCGTACTATTAAGTTACGGGGTTGTGCTTCGAAAACGTAAAAACAATCGAGACACATCGATACAAAGTATCGCGGATCGTAGCCGGAAGCTGGCTGTTACGACTCCAACGACGCTTTATACATTGACTATAGAATACATAAATAAAAGAAATTCATCGATCGATAGTCCGACATTTATCCAAGCTTAAAAATCATAATAATCCGCTGGCATTCGAAATTCTTCGAAAAACGGTTAATAGCAGAAGACTCGCAAGTAAATGGATCATAAGCTATATATAAATTCTCTCTAAATTAGCTACTGTATGAGTCTGCTGCTAGGCGGATCTATGATTTTCAAGTCTTTCATTCTCTTCATACCATCTGGCTGCTGATAAATACCTGATCGATACTAGATTTAAAAAAAATAAAATGAAAAGAAACTTGCTTATAATAAAACATCATCGCTTCATATTTTGTGTTCGTAATAAAAAAATTAAAATTTAAGTAAAAATGTCGAAAGTTTTTTAATTAAAAAATTCCTTTCAGGTTTTTATGGACATCGCTACTACTCAATACGATCAGTTGGCTGCTCGGTATTTCGATTATAATTATTTTCTATCGCGGAACGATGAAAAAATCAGCCATCGCTCGCATTTTCGTTTGCATATCAGTGAACGATGTTTTACGTAGCGCCCTAATCCTATTTTATTGTTTTATTATCTGCGAAGAGATATATTTAATCGTTTCGTTAAATAATTACTTTATTATAGCAGTCCGCTATTTACGCGATGTGAATTTATGGTTAGAATGTTATCTGTCGCTTTGTCGTTACTTAGCGGTCGCCTATCCGCTTCAAATTCGTACTTGGTGTCCTTCCGGAAAAATTTCTTTGGGAGTAACAGCCTGCTATTTAATACCGTTCGTTTTTCATTTTCTGTCTGTAACAGACGTTTTACAGTTTTTGATGTCGCTACCGAATATGTTATTATCGCCCGTCGTTTATTTATGTTTAATTTTATCGATTAAAACGATACCGTGCGTTTTACTCGAAATATTTTCTATTCTATTATCGAAACACATGCTGCGACAACGACGTAATCGATTAAGACGAAATCAGACGATCGATCGAAGAACGACTTTAGATAATCGGCTTAGTCGAACGACGTTAATAATAGTCTGTTTAGCCGTCTTAATCCTAATAGCCGAAATTTTGCCGATAACTTTTTTGGTATATTTAAACCCAGATGGTATTCTCATTCATTATCACGTATTAAGACTGTTTGATATTAATTTAATTTTTTCTTCTTGTATTTTGCGCAATGCGGTCATTATGGATTCTTACTCGACTACATTTAATTCTTATACAATCTTTCTCTGCGAACTATTATCGTACTGTCATATGTGTTTGAAATTTTTCATCTATTACGCGATAAGCGATAATTTTAGAAAAACCGCTAACGATATAATCATAAGTTTATCCGTATATGTCGGCAAGAAAATTAATACGATTATTAATCGATTGCGTCATCGATCGCGCCTATATCGCGTTAATATTCCGCCGGCGTTTGAATTGTAATACTTTCGAAGTGCGAGGATGATAACGAGAATAAATTGTTCCGTTTTTTGGTTTTGATTTATCGAACAGTAACATTCGCAGTGTAACAAACCAACATTTGTGAAGATTTTGTTTCCGTTCTTGTTAGATTAAAAATTGATCGTAACTGTACGCCTAGTAATGTGGCCAAGCTAATCATCAGAAATTGAGTTTTTTTTTTTAAGTATGCAATATGGAAACTAATGTCGAACATCAGATTTTGTCCTAGCCTTCTGTCTGTACATATAGTGACAACGAATAGGCTAGCGATACAATTTGAAGAACTTATTGTGAATCATATCACGTCGGGTGCGAGCAAATTATATAATTTTATTAAGGCCAATAACCACTAACACCTGACCAAAAGATGCGAACCGTGTAAAAAATAATAATAATTATTCATTTCGGAAAGTAATATATGAAAATAATAATATCGAAAAACATCGTCGATATAATTTATTTAACGCATGTAGAAAAATTACTCTAAATAAGGTAATTCATAGACTTACCTATATATTGTATATACTTGTATATATAGTGTTTCAAAACATGTATTATAAAAAATAATTATAAATACATTAAATAAAATTGCGACACTGCGTATTATATTCGAATAAATATTTAACGGGATCTTATTTAATTATTACTGTTATCCAACTAGCTTTCGTTTAGATACAGGATTGTATATTTTATGTTTGCATAATAAGCTTTATTTAAATGTGTTTGACGACTGTTCACTGTGAATAAGTGTACCTGATACAAAATTACGATTAAACGTAATGGTATTTGTTGTTTTATGTCTTTATATACTAAGTTATTTCGTTGTAAAAATTGGCAAATCGTATGTGTGGGTGTGTGATTATTGTTATTCCAATATCCCAAAAAAGATAATTCCGGCGATATACTAAAATATACTCGCTTTAACGTGGAGGAGACTTCAACGATGAAAAACACATTGCTCGGCGCTCTCGCTTAATTACCCCTAAAAGGTAAAGAGCTTCTGAAAACGATAAACTATACACATTGTATTCAGCTCTGGGATTGCAAAAAACAAGCCAACCGATCAATTGTTCAAAGATGACAGATTTAAAACAAGCTAACTGAGATCAGTTGTTCGAATAAAGACATACCGTTGATCGACGTAAGCTATTTCTCGATCCAAGACGAAAATCGATTGTTCCACATCAACATCGGAACTCTTCGAGGATGCTCAACACCGACTTAATCACACGGTGACTAAAGCGTCGTAAACCACATGATTTAATCGGTTAAAATATATAAAACTGTAAGACTAGCCACTGGGCTGGTTCCGCTTACAAGTTACTATTAGTGTCAGTATTATTTATTTATATTGAGTTTTAAACTTGTAGTAGTAATAATAATAATAACGTGGTTTGATTTGGTGATGATTTATATCTATTTACGACCTGCATTCTACATTATGCGAAAAATTGCAAAATTCATCGTCCGATCAAAATATATATATATATATACACTATATATTAGAAGTTACCCACGGATTCTCCTGTGTAATTATTTATATCGCTGTCACTTTTTTTAATTATAGGAACGTAACTATTCCATAAAGATTCGATGATATTTTATAGTTTGTCTCTGAAGAGAACATCGCTGTCTCTTTCATTTAAAAGCAAAAAATCCAGAAAGGACGGATGATGCGACGTTTTTACAGTCAGACTACCGGCTAATAGATGTAGTGTTTCCCGATTTTAGGTGGCTGCTAAATTTTAAACGATTTGACTGTCGGTGTCTCGTACATTTTAAAACTTTTAAATTATTGTAATTTCTGTCCTATTTGTAATATCAATGTGAAGCGAAGCTTAAAACGGATCGGATAATATAATAAGCTGTGCGAATTTCATAATTATCCCTTTAATAGTTTTTGATTTAATTAGAACATACAGATAGACAAACATTTTTAAAATAGATTTTAAAATAAATAAATAAATAAATAAAAAGTGTATTTCGAAAAACAGAATTAACTATATAACATAAAAGTGCAAAATAAAAATTTACGCATCCCGAAAACAGATTTCTTACAGCGTATACCATTAGTGTAATAGCCATACAGAATAATACAGATAGATTACAGGAACCAAAACCTGTATACTAATTACACGACTTCATATGTTCGAGATAGAATGAAATAAATATTATATACGTTATAAATATGAGAGATTGATACATTATAGTAATATATGTTTGATCCTCTTATATTTCTTATATTTTAACTGCAAAGAAGTTCTCTGTTGTAGTCCCCTATTTGACTGATTATTGAATATTTGTTGCCGACGCAAGAGTAGAAAAAATTTATTGTACGCTGTTTTATTACTTCCCGATGTATAGGGTAAATTCAGAGTCGTATGCATAAGATCTATTCTAGCATGTAATTTAAGTATTATTCTGCAACGCTGATTCTGAAGTCGCTGTAACTTTGAAAGGTTAGTACTTGTATACGACTGTACGGTGATACGCGTATAAAAGTATCGGCCTTATAATCATTTTATATATTATTAATTTGTCGAGCGCGTTAACGGAAGATTTTTTACTAAACACAGGGTAAAGTTTAAAAAGGGACCAATGTATCCTATTGGTCAAGTAGTCAATATGCTTAGAAAAAACAAGTATTTTATCCAAAATTACACCTAGATATTTAATATCGTTTTTCCAGTGTACAGGAACGTTATTTATTATGAGAGGTTCTGGTACGAAAGGTATTCTTTTAGTAAATAATAGATTTTCTGTTTGTGATAGCTTAATGCAGTGATTATAATAAAAATATTTGCAAAATCACAGACAGACATTACAGTTTTATATATCAGTATGTATATATATATATATATATATATATATATATATATATATATATATATATATATATATATATTAGAAAGAGAGTGTGAGAGCGAGGAAGAGGAAAGCTGACAGATATGTAAAATGTAACAAAACATGATAATATGGAAACGAGAACATTTCGAAAGACATATTGAAACAATTCCCATAACGATTGACCGTACGTATTATTTCTACATTGTATTTTAATTGGAACCTTTTATTTCATCATATCGTCTTCTATCTTCTATTTTTTGCATACGGACGTTCACTAAACGATGAAAAAGGGAAACGTATTCGAATCGTTATCGATGTGACGAAACTCGATTACAACATTCCCAACGTGACGTTACGTCAATTCCATACAATTCGATATATCGTTATGCAAATAACAAAACGATTATCGAACCCGGTTACGGTCGTGAAAACAATAATAATAATAATAATAATAATAATAATAATGGCAATTAAGATGATAATAATGATTTATAACCGACGGGCTGACGTATTTCGAATTCCTCATCCATTCGCCTATTGGAACCGGGAGGATAAAAAAAAGTTTTTCCATAACGACACATATTCTCTCTTTTATCTATTAAAGTGCCACGCGTATTACATCGTTGACCAGAGAGGCACGGATGAATAAGGATTTTCGATGAAATCCAAGGAGCAATTGAAATTTTCGTTCATCGTTGTCGGGAGAATTGAATTTCCGCGGAGTGGACTGAACAGAGGGTACAGTAAGGACTGGAAAGAATCGAATTTTTTCAAGTCAACCCCGGATAGTAGTGAACGAACCGAAGGATAGAACATCCGTCACATGTAGAGTCTCGGTTTAATATGCGAGAGTAGGATATTTTTGCATTATACGCAGACGTCATTTGACTACTCTTTCTTGACGGCTGGATCTTCACGAGATGCGCGTGACCGACTTTTCTGTTGATTATCCGAATAATCTACCCGGATGAAGAGAACTTTTGTTTCATCGTTATCTTCCACATGTGCAGCTTTTACCTATCTGATTCTTCTGTTTCGTCAGAAAATAAACCAGGGGGCATATCAAAAAACGGAATAAAAAATCGTTCCTTTCTATCTGTATACTTTATAATTACGATATTATATATTTGCGCGCGGGCGTGCGATGTGCGCATGATTTTATGTAATAGTATTTTACGTTTATTCCTCTTTTATATATATATTCTTTGTACTATTTTATTCTTCTCTTTTTATCTATTTGTTTCATTTTCTCCCCCTTGTTATTTCTCAATCAGTTTTTCACTTGACGTTTCGTCCCAATTCTTTTCGTTTGTAGCATTTGGCATTCGTTTCCAAAAAAATGCGTGGTCACTATTCTCAGCGTTTCTGCGCCGATACAATAAATTACTTTGGGAATCTCCTTTTACAATGGCGATGTCGCGTTAAAAGTACCGCATGTGAATCATGTGACCGGTAGCGATATCAAATAATAATCTCGATCAATCGATGAATCTGGAATTTCGGCAGGAATTATTTGATCAATTTCCTGCGGAAGAATTTGATCTTCGAATCAAATTGAGCGTGAAACAAACCACGCGTTTGCCATTTGATCGAATTTTACCGAATATATTTGACGATGACATTCGTCGATGATTTTTTATACGCATAATTGAATATATATATATATATAATACTTGTTTCGCAATACTTAATACAAATCATAAGCGTAATGGCGTATTATAATAGTTTTGTATATAAAAAATAATAATAATAATAAAACAATACACAGCGCAATGAGAATAAACTAACGCAAAAAAGTGAACAGACGCATTGCATACATATCGTGTTTATGCTTGAAGCACATTTGAAGTAGTTAAAATACAGCGCCATCTATTGAAAATTTATATAATTTAAAAGTTAATTCTCCCTCTTTTTTTTATTAAAAAAAAATCATTATATTAAAAAAAAAATAACTGTAACTAATCGAAATAAAATCTATTTAACCAAATAATACGTATGTACAAAATTTTATCGAAATCGGTTTAGCGATATTTCGGTGATTAGCGTGGACCAATTAACAGGAGATTTTTCTATTTAATGTATATGATATTATTAGAAGGCGACTAATGTGAAATTCGTGAAGATAGACCCACATTTTAATTATATGTCTTAATAATAATTCTGTCAAACACGCATCTTCTAAATAGTGTTTGCCAATTAAATATCCATTTTCAAATATGGAACGTAAACTGGGGCCAACATATTTATTGGCAACTTTTGCTGATATACTAAATTACCATCCTATTTATTCCTAAGTCGACGTCATTGATTTAACAACCTCTACGACCTAATCATTTGTCTTCATCGGATTACTACAAACCGGATCGATAAATATTGTAGTGCGCGTGCGTATATGGCCGTTACCATTCATTGAATTATTCATTAAATATCGTTCTATTAGATTTTTCCAAGGACGAGGTTCCTGGTATCTTCTTTAGAGTAGCTTTGGCGAACAATCGAAGACCGAATAAAACACGACAAAAGGAAGATACATTTTCACTATGCAACTAAATAGTGCTACGGTATGTAGGTTTTAGTGTCATTCCATAATGGGTTCGACCTCCGTTTTGAATTATAATATGACATATTTTATATATACATATATATATATATATATATATATATATATATATATATATATATATATATATATATATAATGTATGTATATGTATATAACATATTATTTCGGGTGAGTTATTTTATTCCGTCTCGGAATGAAAAGGTAAGAAAAAATAAAAAAATAAACACAGTACGTTAACATAACATCCACACAATTACAACAATATATATATACAATACGCATATATATATATATATATATATATATATATATATGTGTGTGTGCGTGTGTATTTATGGGTGGGTACAGGCCTATACTCACAAAACGATATCACACTGCTATGCTATTTAATTCTTTCTCGGAAGTGAAAAATTAATATGTATATATATTTAAACAACATGTGTATATGAAATATGTTTACATATAATTTAAGTGCAGATTTTTTGACACTAAGAACTTTTTTTCCACGTTTAAAAATCATTTTCGGCATTCATAAAAAAAAGGCTTATATTTCTATAGAAATTTGTTTATGTTGTAAATTACGAGTATTGAGAACCTAAAAGTAAGGATTGTAAAACACTACAGTACAAGAAATTACAGATTTAATAACTATGTACAGGGTCCCACCCACGGGAGGCTACCAGGCTTAAGCCCCTCCCCAGAGTGCTTATAAAAGTATAAAATACATATCAAGAAAGCGTGTAATGTAAGCCCCAAACAATTTCTTAGCTAAAACGATAGTTGAATTAGAAGATAATATTTGAAAGAGCTCGCGTTATCACTAATAAAACTTCATCTCGAAGCGTGCAAAACAGGCTAGATTACAAAAAGTACTGCTAGAAAATATTCCTTACATTCTGCTTGCTAATGACATTGAAAATCCAGCTGACTGTGCAACACAAAGAAAAAAGTGGCACTTAGTTGGGCCGTTCGGCATTTCAATCTGACCCAGGTCATAGCTCGTTTTTTTCGCTGTTGTTACTTGTTTCGTTATTGTTCGTGATCATTTATAGTTTGTCTGCCTGTCGAATTTTGTTACACATTCGGCTATGTATATTTTATTCATTTTTATTACGATTTTTTTCGGGTGGGGGGATGTTTGCGCCCACTTCAGATACAAATCTTGTGTGCGCCACTGACAAATATTAATAATTTGACGTTGTAGGAAATAATTAAATAGTGTTTTCAAAATTGAATTGGCCAAATTGGTGACGTTTATCGCTTGAAATATTTTTCAGATGAGAAAAGCTTGTTTCCACATCTGTTGACACAATTGGCCTTCCGTATTTGCATGTGCTAATTTCAGTACGACTAAATGTCCTTATTTCTCCTAACCTTTCGGTAATAAATTCCGAAAATGATGATCCGTACTTTTTTAAAATCTTTTCCCGTATTAAAAAAAAAATATCCATTTAGTAAATTATTATTTTTTATTTTCGATTTGTAGTCACGTAGAAGTAGCAAAACTTGTAATTGTACGCCATAATAACATAAAAAACAGAAATGGAAAATAAAAATAAATGGTGAAACTAAAATTGGCGATTCGAACGATTTATAATTCTAGTCACAGACACGAAATATGACGTAGAGTTACACATTTTGCCACTTCTACGTCACTAAAAATCGAAAACTAAAAAAAAAAAAAATTAGTAAATGGATCATTTTTTTAATACGGGAAAATATTTTTAAAAAGTACGGATCATAATTCGTGCCTTTCATAATAAACCGGTCCCATGGTGGAATACTGATTGTAAGTCAGCTATACGAAATCGTCGGAAAGCGCTTAAACAATTAAAAACTTCACCCACTACGGAAAATTATATACGGTTTAAACGACTTCGCGCCAAAGCTAAATACACACTAAAAAATGCAAAAAAATCTGCCTGGTGTAAGTATGCCTCAACTATAACACCATCCACCTCATCTAGAACAGTCTGGAACAAAGTTAGAGCTATAGAAGGGAAGTCATCACATTTCACTCCCTCTTATATTAAGGTTTTAAATAAAGTTATTATTAATCGTTATCAGATTGCTGAGCATTTTGTAGATCATTTTGCGGCTAATTCAAGTAATTCTAATTTATCGCCTATATTTCGTCAGCACAAAAGCCTCACTGAGTTAGAATCAATAAATTACTCATCTGATAATAATGAACAATACAACCAGTTAATAACTATGAATGAACTCAATATAGCAATTTTACGCATGAAAGTTAGTGCCTGTGGACTAGACAGTTTTCACATTCAGCTGTTGAAAAATGCACCGAAACAAATTTTGTCTGAGCTCCTAACCATTTTTAATACAATATGGACCTCGGGTAATTTTCCCACATTATGGAAGAAGGCGTTAGTAATACCAATTCTTAAACCAGGCAAAAATCCAGTTTGCCCTGATTCCTATAGGCCAATTTCCCTCACTTCAGTCCTCGGTAAAGTTTTCGAAAAAATAATAGCAGCGCGATTGGTCTGGCAATTAGAACAGGGAAATTATCTTTCTAAAATGCAATGCGGTTTCCGACCTGGTCGGTCTACAATTGACCAGGCTTTGTTTCTCAAAAATGAAATTTCTTCGGTCATAACTCGGCATATGCATCTGTTAACAGTCTTTCTAGACATAAGTAAAGCATTCGACTGTACATGGAAATATAAAATTATTCAGACTCTCCATCAATGGAACTTTCATGGACGCCTTCTAAACATTATAATCAGTTTTCTAGAAAATCGATCATGCCAAGTTCGTCTTCATGACACTGTTTCCTCATCTCGACTTCTGGAAAATGGCGTGCCTCAGGGATCTGTTCTTAGTCCAGTGCTTTTCAACGTTGCTATCAATGACGTCATTGACAAAGTCGTAGCTCCTGTCAAATGTATTCTATTCGCTGATGATCTGGCACTGCTTCTACCATGTTCTGATGTTTCCTTAGGCTCAATGGTATTGCAGCAAACGCTCGATGAATTACACCAATGGACACTGAAATCGGGTTTTCAATTCTTAGTACAGAAGTCTACTGCTATACATTTTTGCCGTAAACGGGGGTGTCAACATACTATCGAGGTTAAACTCAACAACAATGTAATTCCCACGGCAGAAATGGTTAAATATTTGGGGCTCATGTTTGACAACAGGCTACTATGGAAACATCATATTTATGCTATAAAGAAAAAGGTCATACAAAAACTGAACTTACTGCGTAAATTAGCTCATTCAAGCTATGGTGCAGACACACAATCCTTATTATCTATTTACAACGCTATTATCCTTTCTAGAATCGAATATGGGGCTGTAGTTTATGGTAATGCCAGGCCATATCTTTTGCAATCTTTAGAGACTATAAATACTACTGCGCTAAGAATATGCAGTGGTGCATTTCGTACCACTCCAACATCCAGTCTCATCAACGATCTTGGCCTCATGAGTCTAAAATTTCGTCGTCTTTTTCAATCATCTTCATTCTATATTCACCTCAAGGCCGTCTCCAATCTACCGATCAGCAATTCCCTGATAAACTCTCCTTTAACTGCCAATCAAAATTGCAACTTCTTTCACCGTGTCAATACACTTCTGCGCAACCTTGTCATTCATCTACCTCCAATTTACTGCAGTTATATCGCCGCAATACCACCATAGATTTCACTCGAATTGGATGTAAACCTCTCATTGCTACCACCTGCACAGCGATCAGACATGGCATCCATTCTTCATCGGTATAAGAATATGCTAATATACTATACTGATGGGTCTAAATTACTGGATAGGGTTGGCTGTGCTGTCTCTACAGCTAGCAAAATTCTCATACGCTACTCACTGCCACCGTACTTTTCAATTCTTTCAGCTGAGTTATATGCTATCAAGCTAGCAATTGTGTACATAATTGAAAATCTTGCAATATATTCTCAGCAATCGGCAATATTTTCCGACTCAAGTGCAGCTTTAAAGTCAATCGCTAAATATTAGAACAATAATCAACATCCAATTGCTAAAGAAATTATTCAATTGTTGGAATCAATGGAACCCTCTCATCGACCAATGTTTGTCTGGATACCAGGTCATTCACAATTTCCTGGAAATGATTTAGCTGATCAAGCAGCAAAGGAAGCGTCCTCTATGTACCCCTACATAAATCTATCCAGTCCTCGTGAAGATGCGTACGGTATCGTCGCCATGAAGCTAAAGAACAGATGGAAATCTATGTGGACTTCCACGCCTATCTCAAACAAGTTAAGAAATATTAAATCGGATACAAGCCGCTGGAAAACACCTTCTAATTTGTCCAGAAAAGAAGAAATTACTTTGAGACGGCTCCGATTCGGCCATACATTAATAACACATGGGCATTTATTAAGGCGTGAATCTCCTGCCAGATGTTCCTGTGGACACTGGGAAATCACTGTAAAACATCTTTTGTTAGATTGTACTACTTACAACTCTCAACGTTCCCAACTAACATTACCAACAACAATTAAAGGCCTGCTAAACTCAAATGGCAACACACACCTTCAAGTTCTCCGCTTCTTATACAATACTGGTCTCTTCAACATGATCTGAGATCTTCTCATCTGTGCCTCCAGCCTAGTAGCAGTACATGGCACATTAATGGGAAAATAATAATAATAATAATCATAATTTTCGGAATTTATTTCAATTTCGGCCTTTATTTTGTTTATTATTTTTATTATTTGACAATACTGGTGCCAGCTGCACTAACGGGCCATATGCACCCATTGACTTACCGTGGTCCTAGATCTGATTTAAAAGATTCAGTGAATCCAGGAACCGGAAAACATGATGAATATGGTCGGCAGATTCAGATTTAGGGTAAGGAAGAAAGAAGGCTGTGCTGGATTCTAAGCATGACAAGATTTACGCAGTGGCAGTATCGTAACCTCTGAAGTTCATCCGAGGTGCGATTATTGCTAGTTGCAAACTTTATTTTTTTTTTCGGCACTTTTCGAAAAAATACAATTTGGTTTGCACAATCAACAAACTCCGAATTTTTCTGTGGTCGACTCTTTTGTAGCGTGTATCAAAATGGACCGATGTATACATATATAATAACCTCTGAAGTTCATCCGAGGTGCGATTATTGCTAGTTGGAAACTTTATTTTTTTTTTCGGCACTTTTCGAAAAAATACAATTTGGTTTGCACAATCAACAAACTCCGAATTTTTCTGTGGTCGACTCTTTTGTAGCGTGTATCAAAATGGACCTATGTATACATATATAATTTCATAAGAAGCACAAATGCATAAAAGAGAGACGTACATAGGTGTGCGAACGCATTTACACGTATATATATATGTGGGTGTATGTTAAGTACGTACATATATGTATGAATGTGAATGTGAGAGTATTCGTATATGGACGATATTTAAATAATTTTTATATTTTAATCGATAAGTACAAACTTTTATAATCGATAAGTACAAACTTTTATAATCGATAAGTACAAACTTTTATAATCGATAAGTACAAACTTTTATAACAAAAATGTCGCGTGAGAGCTTCGTGATTGTATTATATTGTATTCGTACTACGGTGCATTCATTCGTCTATGAATTATCATCGTCAAAGTCTCTGACCATAGGCTGCTCGCCTCATTAATTTACCGTCTGCCAACATCGAAAACCACATATGGGTACTCGGATATTTCACCTCTGTGTTATTGATGAATGTTATTCGTAGTGATTGTTTCCTGATTATCGGAGCATTCCTTTCGTAGATCATTTTTGCCCGGCTGTAATGGTATACACCAATAATTTATAGTACTTATCCTCGGTAGTGTATCATCAATATTTAAATTTTTAGCTTTTTCAAATTCAATCCATAATATATCGTACCTATTATACTAAGAAAATAATTTTTTATTATTTTTAGTTCAATTTACTGCGACGTATAATATTAAAAATAGTTTTTATATCTATTAAAACGACAGGTATATTACTCTAAAATGATGATGAGTGGTTTTTCATTGTGTACTTATTTTATTTTCGTGAATTAACTTTGGCAGAAAATTCAACACTTCCAACATTAAGATCGCATTTACGCAGTCAAAGCCAGCACACTTCGCAACATTTAAAACGCATATCGATTTATGTTCATTATGTAACACGTACACATAAAGTTACATCCATCCATACTCACATATATTCGCACCATTAGCTAAGACTGAAGCTGTCAATTGTTTTAGACGGCCAAAAAAGTTAGCAATTCTTTTGTATATATATATATATAGATAGATATACACATATATTCGGAAATCTCGGAAACGGATCGAACGATTTTGATAAACATTTTTACATACATGTAATGTATTAAATAATTGCAAATGGCCTCTATTGAGATTGCGAATTTTGAAATTTTGGACCCCGAGTACACCGTAAAATTTTGGAAAATTTGATTTTTTCCCCGTCGTCTTTATCTTGATATTTATATGAATGTACGTTGAAAATTTTAGCTCACGAATGATATGAGCTTAGTTACTTTCTTACTACATATGTGTTGGTAAATTTATATATATATATTACACTGTCTTATAGGAATTGCAATAATTATAGGTTAAATTACGTGTTGTGTACGCTAATCCAGTGACGAGTTTCCAGTAATATTGACTAAATATTAATTTTGAATATGAGATTAATAAAAACTATCGATTAACATTAATTATTAATTTCTATTAATTAGACCTAATGGATGTATCACCATGTAACTTTTGTATTAGTGTCGTCATGCATACATGCAGTTTGTGCTTGTGTTTAGCAGCAAAGTTGTGAATAACGTCCATCGATTTCTTGCATATAGATCGCAATGAACATTCCGCTGAAACTATCGTGCGTTAGATTAAAATTTTATATCTGGTTTCCTATTTCAATTTCTATCGGATCTTCCGAAATTATTTTTTAATCTATGAAAGAATTAATTTAAGAAAATAATCCGCTCGAAAAATTTCAAAATTCATTTAAAAAAAAAATACAATTACTCCTGATATTTGTCGAAACTGAAATTTTTGTTTTTAATTTGTGACTCCTATCTAAATATATTTTATGAAAAAAAAAAACTAGGAAAACTCGGTTATCCGGGGACTATATACATACATACATACATATATATATACATAATATATATATATATATATATAATTATGCATTTTTTGATAGATTATTAGGTTATCAGGTACTTGCTGGCTTTTCGAACGTATTGTTTACCGCATTCACCAACTGGTAAGTATTTTCTTACATTTTATTTTCTTTCAGTTCTTTTTCATAGTTTATATTTAAAAAAAAAAAATACATTTCACACGAATTCGCAATACGTATTTTTAATTTGACAAAAATTTATTCATAAACACAAACCGTATACTAAATAACGGAAGGGTATATTTGTTCGATTCCATAGATCATGAATGTAAACATGTGCATTTCTATCGAGGTATTTCATGCGTGCATATAAAACCGAAATATTCAACTAAAACCCAAACGTAAAAATACGTGTGAACTTATTATATAAAAATCTGAACGATAAACGAACCTATCCAACTGAAACTGTTCTACTCTCTAAACCAGATAAACGTATAGGTTACTTTTTTAAATAACTAACCTCGTAAATGTCAACATAGGTGTATAATATTATTATTATTGATATTATAATTTATTGCTTTACTATTATTGCTATTGCTATTTTTTATTATTTGCCAAATGTAATAACTGTAATATTCGTGTTTACCGCGTACGCTTAGAAATAAATGTTAAAAATCGATAACAATGAGTGCAACACGTCATCTAATTATTCTAGTAACGTTCAACTTGTACATGCATATTAAATACTCAGTGTCCGTAACGATATCCGACTTTCTCGACATGAATTAGTAAGCCCGTATTTAACGAAGCCTAATTAATGATGAAATAATATTATAATAAATAAAATAATAATAAAAGTAATGAATTTTTTTAAATAATGATTAAAGAACGTGATATTTCAATTTCTAACCAATTAACTTTAAAAGTATTAATCATTTACGCCAATTCGAGTAGGCCGTTATAAAAAGTTAACGAGAAACGAAGTAATTCTTCTAACGATTAAAATTAATTGTTTGCAACGGTAATTAAAAAAAAAATAGAAAAGTTCTGAATAAAAATTAATAAAATATACACAACCGAATGTGTAATAAAATTCGACCGGAAAAACGAAGTATAAACGATCACGAACAACAACGAAACAAGTAATAACAAAAAAAAAAAACACATTATGATTTGGATCAGATTGGAATGCCGAATGCCCCAACCAACGGCGCCATTTTTTTTTGTGTTGCACAGTCAGCTGGATTTTCAATGTCACATTAGCAGACAGAATGTAAGGTTCTAACAATACTTTTTGCAATCTAGGCTGTTTTGTACGCTCTTCAAAATGAGGTTTTATTGATGATAACGCGAGCTCTTTCAAATATCTCTTCTGTTTCAGGACATTTTAGCTGCGAAATTGTTTGAAGCTTACAAGTTACGCGTCTTATTCATATGTATTTTATACTTTTATACGACCTCTAGGGAGGCTTAAGCCCGGAAGCACCCTCCACTGCTTATGACGGGTTATAATTAAAGTGTTAATGCGGTAATAAATTAATATTCTTAAATCGATAATATTATTATTATATGTTCATTTTGCTGCAGTTTGTTCTTAAAAACTAGAATAAATTTGACATATTAACGGATAAACTCGATCAGGAGGTGCAGGCGGTAATCCCATGACTAAAATGTGGTTGTAGGCAATTTACACGGCCAAGCAGTGGAATACAATGCTTTAGCTAGAGAACTAAAAACGAATCTAGAAAGCACTAACTAAATGCGAAGACGATAGAAATGTTAAACGATGATAATTTAAATTAATTAATTATATCATACTTGTAAGAAAAATTGAAATGAAACTTTACGTTCATCAATACCTAGCGTATATTATAGTATAGAGAAATTCGTACTGTTCAATTCTCTGCGTAAGTGCTGCGATTAATTGCGCGTTCTCTACGAGTGTCGTGTACCTGTTTAAACGATGGATTTAGAATAATTAAGTAAGTTCGAGTGAATATTTGGATTGTTATAAGTTAAAATTATAATAGCAATAATAATAATCTACCACAAGGCGGTTTCGTTCCTTTCATTTTAGTTTCATATACATAATCAAAAAACTAACTGCATTGGTTATGTTTGAATTTTATGTTTATTATTATTTTTATCGTTATTATTTTAATAATTTTCTGATTTATCCTTTGTTTTTGTTTTTTGTTTGTTTTTTTTTTTTTTTTACTTTTCTATTCGTTTATTTTTTCATTTGTAATCATTTTTATTTGATATTTCGTCTTTTCATCATCTCTTTTTGAAATGTACCGGTGCATTGTTTTGAAATTGAAATAAATTTGATTAGATTATTATTACTTACAGGAACTTTGAATGGTTGGAATTATTGATTTTAACTGTTATTTTTCTGATACGGCTTAAGCAGACTCCGACAAATGGACAACTAATTTTTAAACTCGGCCAGCAGGGTGCCAGGATTTATTGCCAACAGAAGAACAAGGTGCAATTTGAATCGCGCCAGAACCAACCAGGGTCTCGTTGCAAGTATTTAGTGAACAAACGTAGGCTGCCGGAATCGGAGCTAAGCAGCGTGGCGAGAGCACCTCGTAATTCGTGTAAAATAAACAGCTTCAATAAAGGACTGAATCGGCAACATTCACTTAGGAAAGGTGCAGCATATTGACCGTCAGACGTTAGTTTGTAACGAAGGATATATTTTTCTTAACATTAATGTACACTTCAAGCTCGTAATCGATACGATAAATAAAAAATAGTATTTCCTGCGAATAATAAGATTAATTCTACTTATTATTTGACAATATCACCCGACCTGAATATAAATAAATCATATATTCGAAGGTTTTTGCATTTCCAAATTATTTAATTTTAAGATTTTAGTTCAGATTCAGAAGCTAAAAATAGCGTCTCGTCCGTGTTTGTACTTAATCCTGCATCTGCCTCTGTGCTTCGCTCATTTGACTTCATCTGCCGAATATCCGATTTAATGTTTTCTGTAAATCTGATATAACGTTTAAAAAAAAATCCGTTTATTTTCGTTGTTTTCCCAATCAAATTTCCTAAATGTTTCTTCTAACACAGCGCTGAACAATATGGTGTTCTTTTGTTTAATTCCTACCTCTCTCTCTCTACCTCAAAATACCCAACGGTTTTATCATTATTATTCTCGTTCTCGTGCACAAATATATTTGATTGATATAAAAAATAAATAAAAAAAAAATGAAAAAAATTCAAGTTGGCACCTTCATGGTACAAATATGGAGACGTATAAAATAATAATAATAATAATAATAATAATAATAATAATAATAATAATGCACAAATAAAGGTAGATCAAATTACTGAAATAATTACCATTATATATATATATGTGTGTGTGTGTGTGTGTGTGTGGATTATTTATACAAAGCGTGAAATTAATGTGAAACAAATTGAAAGGAAATTATAAACGGAAATAAACACGCGTAAAGAATGCGACTAATATGTCACAATTACAAGCATAACTGTAACATTGAACAAATATGTTACAATAGGAAACACAAAGCGATACACAGAACAAAAAGATTTTTAGAACAGCAGTCGTATTGTTATGCTAATAATAAATCTTTACGAAATGGTAAAGTGCAAAAATTTGTAATTACGAATTATAAAAATAAATTCTATTACCATGTACACAATGTGATGACAAACAAAGGACGAGGTTAACATAGTATAACTTTTAATCATCACGGAAATGGACGTGGCGCACCACTATGTCGTATAATATCATATGCGCGCGCGCACTTGCGTTGCGCATAATTATTACCTCGAATGTTAGCCCATTCTGTACGCACAAAATGAATGTATAATGGGCCTGCATAACGAAGATCATAATACATAGATGCGTATGTAAATTTGTGTAAATAATTTTATTAAAGTGGGTTTTTTTCATGCATTTTCTATACAATCGTGTTACACACAACTTAAAATATCGCAATATGTTTGTTGCGCATGTGAGATGTAATAAATAAATATTACAGGGGTCTCCTATATATATATATATATATATATATATATATATATATATATATATATATATATATATATATATATATATAAACAGAACAGTAAAATTAATAAATTTTTAATTAGAAAATAAAGTGAAAATAATGAATCTGATAGCGACGATAGTATCGAACCAACACCATCTAAAAAAAAGGTGCGAATTTTAAAGCGAAAATATGACGAAACATACATCTCGGATTTTCGTGGTTAGGTGATACAAACAGTCCTATACCAATTTGTGTTCTTTGTAATGAAAAACTTTTCAACGAATCTCCCTGGTTCCTAATATTTTACAACGTCATTTAACGACAAAGCGTCCGCATCTATTACATAAAAGTCCCGAATTTTTCAAAACATCGTTAATATCAATTGATAAAGAAGCCCAATCGTTTACGAAATACGTAATAATTTTCGATACAACACAAGGACGCAGTTACTTATTAAGAGCGCAGAGAAAGCAGTGTCGTACTACTGCGAAAAATGGAATTTTACCAGCTCACGGTGTGAAAATACTGATAGGTGATGACGCGGAAGAGGAGATATTAAACATTCCTCTTTCTGATAATACTATCAGCAGGCGAATTAAAACATGTCGGAAAAATACCGAAAATCAAGTAATAGAGAACATCTTAAGTTCGGAAAATATATTTGCTCTTCAAATTGACATATCGGCAGACATCGGTTGAATTGTCATTCTCATCTTTACTTCTATACTAATATACACAACTGTAGTGCCTGTCGGTGATTTGCGAATATTTTCATTATAATCACCGCATCGGGCTATTTTTATCACACATAAACAGAAAATTTATTTTCTGAAATTTTTGTCTGTCTGTCTGTTCCGATTTAATTCAAAAACTATTAAAGCAATAATGAAGAAATTCGCACAACGTATAGAGCCTATATTATCCGATTCGTTCTAAGTTTTATTTTACATTGCTGTCACAAATAGAATAGAAATTACAATAATTTAAAGTTTTAAATACGTAATATGTACGCATATATACTAATATAGTTGCGTTAGGGGCGTGGCCGAAATAACGGACGTGCATATATATATATATATATATATATATATATATATATATATATATATATATATAATACTAATAGTATGAGAATCCTCGTTCTTTATATATTATTAATATTATTAAATTTATACGCATTATTCTATTTAAAAAATAAAGAACAATACGGTGATTATAATGAAATAGTTTATTTTATATTAATTAAATGAAATAATAAAAAATATTATTTATATATTTATTAATTATTAACGAATCGGTTATATTAATTTACTTGAATATAAAAAAAAAACTAACCGGCTTTGTAGTATAGCTCACCAACCACGTTTTCTTCTTTTAATTTATTCCGATAACAGATTTAACTGAAAACTAATTCACAACGGAACTACTGAACTGAAATAACTAAACTAAACTGAACTCAAAATGAACTAAAAATGAACAACCAAGCGCCTTTTAACCTTTTTCTTGAACCTTGTTAAACAAAAATTCCTCGATTGGTTCTTCATTATTAACGGCCTAAATTAATTTTACTGGCTGTATATTTATTAAAAAAAAATCAATTGAAAATTAGTTAAATCACTAATATTTATTTTCTTATAGAAAACACAAAGCTTTTCGGCATTTACGTCATTATCAAGTGAAACATCTTTAACAAATCATAATTTTAAAAATATAAATTAAATATAATTACTTAAAAATATTTGATGGTAATTGTGAAAATTTATTAACTAAAATTAACTGGTCAAACTAGTTTACACTGTTTTTTTTTCTCGATTAACTGAAATTAACTTTTCATCGGTTGTATTTTCATTAACTAAAATTAACTATTATTATTGTATAACAATAGTTTGTCCACTACAAATCCAGTCTGGTTTTACTATAATAATAATAATAATAATAATATATTTTACTTTAATTAAACAAATAATTATATATAAAATTTAACATTATATTGATTAAACTAAATATTATTTTTCATTTCCCAATTTAATCAATTTAAATTATCACGACGTGAGCGTACGACGGTCGTCGTAATAGATAAACCTGTTAAAAGAGACAACGATATTATATTCTTCTTCTTCTGTGCCAATTGACTCAGTCTAGCAACTAGGGCGACAATTTCTATGCGTATAATTTTCGGTCTCTGTGGCCTTGTGAAACAATTCTTCTGCTTCATCGACGACCATTTTCGGATAGATATTGTATTGAAAAAAAAGTAATGACACCGACGAAGCCATGGGTTAACTTCTAGTTATTGTAAATAATAACGAAATGATTAGTCAATTTTTGCAAAAAATTACCAGACAACTATTTTACAAATTTATAGATAATTATACGAAAAGTTATAATTTTAAAATTGGAAATGTTTGGTGCTAGATCTACGACAAGCTCGATAAAAGTACTGGACCGAAAGAATGCAACCCGGATATTATTGTTTTCTACATGGAGAGAGTTTAATTTCGAAATAATATCCTGGTCCGATTTTGCAGCCGGATTAATAAAGCCAATTTGTTATGTAACAAATTCGGTTCGGATCAAAACCCATGGATGATTTAGAACATGCGCAGTCGTCGAATCGAAAGATTTATTTTAACGAACGTTTAAATCCCGAAACGAGCAAAAATGTTAACTACAGGGAAGACGCTAAGAAAAAAATCCGGATATAAGCACGTGTGTGTGTGTGTCGCGTGAAGATACTAAAGTATTTCTTCGCGTGGTCCCCGGCTGTATTAATAAGACGTACGAGCGAGATAAATGTGTTATTGGATAGTATGATCGATTGATATTCTAGAACTTGTTTGAACGAAATCGGGCTGTACGATTATAAATCGAAAAATAATCAGTTTAGTTTGTTACTTTTACGTTCATTCTTTAATATTATCGTTACGTGTAACGTTAATAAAGCAAAATCTAAGCTCATAAACATTATTTACCATATCAATTATCAAAACTCTTACAATCTTACCTGGAAGAAAGATACTTTTGCGATAGATATGGTTTTAGAAGAATCCTAAATTTATCCAGTAAGATCAGATGTACCTCAAGGGAGCTGGGGGGGCCATTATTATACATAATTTATACGGCAGATATTCCCACTCCTATGTTGAAGTGGTTGCTGATGATACAGCTATCCTATGTGTAGATAGTTCCTCTGTAGACGCATGTACTAACCTGCAATCAGCAGTTTTGAAGTAATAGCAACGTGGTTTAAAAAGTGGAAAATTAATATTAGTGAGGATAAATCAGCTCGGGAAATATTTACTAACGGAAGAACTGCTTCAACAAGACCCATAACCATAAATGATAATCCCTCAAAAAGAAGAAGTAAAATATCTCGGGATAAACTTAGATCAACGGCTAACATGGAATAAACATAAAATTAAAAAACGTAATGAACTCGATATCAAATACGAATGTTTCGGCTGTTAGGAAAAATATCAGAATTATCGATCGAGAACAAGCTGTTATTATACACCCGGGTCTTGAAGCCAATTTGACTATACGGTTGTCAATTACGGGGATACGCGAAAAAAAGCAATATTCCTATTCTACAGCGAATGTAGAACAAAATCCTCCGAAATATTCCTAGTGCTCCATGGTATGTAACTAATCTTACACTTAATGAAGATCTTAAGGTGAGGTCCATAAAAGAGGAAATCGCGATCGTTGCTAAAAATATGTCAACCGTCTGGAAAAACACAATAATCACACGACGATCTCCCTAATGGATAACTTGAATACCGTCGACTGGATAGAATTAATTAGACTTCATATAAACTATAAACTAAGCGTATATTAATATATACAGTTATAGCATCCATCGCTGGATGGAATGCTACTCATGATATAGTACGCATACAAAATTACAAAACTTACCAAATAGCATTTAGATGTAAGTTAACGATAGCGATAAAAAAAATCAGACTGTACATTTAACGGCGATTTTCAGATTTTAATCCCATTAGCGTGTGCCCCTTGTAGTTTTCGTTCTTCCGAAAATGTGCCTATTTTGTAGGTTCAACGTTACTTATCACCATCTCCTATATTATCCTGTACGTTCTTACTCCTTATTTTAGTTGTTTTAACTCTTTTTGCTATTCCCTTACGTAACTCCAGACAGTGTTGTATAGATTTTACATTATTATATTCCTTGACTGGAAAATCGTAAAGAGTCGACCGTTAAACATCGTCAGACTTCGTAAACGTTGAGTTCGTAGCTTTTCTTCAAGATATGTATGACATTATTATACTAACTATAAATGCTGGTTATACGAAGGCTAACTGTGTCGTTATAATATTACAGATTCCAAAATGGTGTGCTCAGTATAGATCAGAGGTACGAGGGTGTCATTTTTATGAAAGTTTCCATACTGCAAACATTTTTATTCCCAGTAATGTAGCGTTGAGCTTCTACTAGAAAATGATAAACGTGTAACTTTTCTCAGACATTTGTTGTTTCTTTTTTTTTCTTTTTTTTTCTTGACACAACGAACTATTCATACTTCGAGCGATTTAGCTATATCGACGATGTGAATATTAATTTATTAGATCATTGCGAAAGTCTCTTGATCTATAATGTATTCTAATGGGTTCGAAACATTCGATATAACGTTTCGAAATAATCAGTTTGTTTAGATCACACATTCATTCGGAGGAACGGGAATTACTGAAAATATTACCATCCTGGTGAATTTCTCGAAACATTTAAAAGTAACGTTTGTATAATATCTTTAAAGTTTGTCGGCCAATTAGTTCACGAACCCAATCATTATTTCGATAAACAGTTGTTTAAGGAACTGCTCGAGACTCGCGATATCTATTGTATTTATACCCGCTCGACTACTATAAATATGATTAGTGAAATCTCGCTCAATAGGAAAAACAAAAACGTGTAAATCTTGCGGAAGATCGAAATGGATCACAAATGAGACAATTTATTTTAGAACAAGTCATCTATATCTATACTAATATATAATAAAACAGTAGCGTATGTCTGCGATTTGCGAATATATTCATTATAATCACACATAAACGGAAAATCTACGTTGAAAAATAGATCATTCTATGTGTTAGTAAACGATATATTTTCCTCCCGTCGAACGTGCTTAGCAGGAGTACCTCAAGGTAGTGTACTTGGTCCATTCCTATTCACTTTTTATTTATACGATATTCCTACAATGAATAACACAAAGGTAGCCTTGTATGCAGATGATACCGCATTATTCTGTAGTTCTTATATTCCAAGAGCTGTTACGAATAAATTACAATTAGGGTGATTCGATATTTTGCTAAGTGGCAGATTGCCATCAATCCTACCAAAACTCAGGCAATACCGTTTACTCGTAGGAGACCACTCTTACCCCCACCTTAATGGTTAACGGTGTAAATGTAGAATGGTCAGATCAAATAAAATACTTAGGTGTTATTTTAGATAAAAGATTGACTTTTATCAAACATTTAGATTACGTGTCAATCAAAACGAAACGTGCCATTTGTTCTATTTATCCTTTGTTTAAACGCAAATCCGTCCTAAATGTCAATAATAAATTAATAATATATAAATCGCTCATTAGACCAGTTTTAACGTATGCCTGTCCAGTGTGGAGTTCTATTAGTAATTCTAGTTATAAGCGGCTTCAGTTGATTCAGAACAGGTGCGTTAGATGTATACTCAACGCTCCAATATATAGTAATATAGTGAAAATGCATGAGAAATTGGAACTAGCTATGTTAAAAGATTATGTGTTAAAAGTGTCTACCAACTTTTTTAAACAGTGTGTTACACGTGATAATTGATCACGGTGATTGGAAATTATGATTCCAAGCAGTTAATAATAAAATATACTAAATATAAGCATCGCAGGCTGAAACATAATTTGGTTTAGCCTGTTAAATATTAATAATTGTTAATATTTGTTTTAATATTATTAAGTATTTTTGTCTATTATCATTATCATTTTATTTATCGCTAATTTCAACGGTATTGCTTTGCATATTTTCGCAGGTTTTTTAGCATTAATTTTTCCTGCATTTAGTATATACGTTAAATCTTCATTCGTTAAAAATTCATGTTTCTTCTCTTACGTTTATTGTTACTGTGGTAAGTTTTTATTTGTAACGGTACAAAGTTTTAAAAAATTTCTGTTTGTTTTAATTTTTGTAATTTATGTGAAATATACGTTTTCTTCTTCTTCTTCTACGATTAAAAAATTTTTATCTCTCTGTTCCGATTTAACTCGAAAACTATCGAAGCAATAATGGTGAAATTCGCGCAGCTTATTATATTATCGGATTCGTTCTGAGCTTCGCATTGATATCGCAAATAGGACAGAAATTACTTAAAGTTTTTTTTCAAAAGTAGAAGACAGTGATATGAAATCGCTAAAATCGGCAAACAGTACATCTATCAGCTGGTAGACCGACTGTGAAAACATCGCATCATCGGTTCGTTCTGAATTTTTTGCGTTCGCGTAATAAAAGGAAAAGACAGCGATATTGTACGACAAAATGGGTTAACTTCTAGTAATGCGTTAGTCTAATTCAATGGTACTATATTTATATAGCGAGTACAAAAATTAACAGCATCCATCGTCAAGAAATGGGACGGTCGAGGGTCAAATTTTTAGCAAACCCTTAATATTAAAAAAAAAAAAAATTGAGTAAAAACAGGTACAAACTGAAATAATACAAATGAAATCTGACATTTCTCCAACAAACTCGTTTTTTAAATATCTCGGTAACGGGAATTGAGGCACAAAGGTGCACCACACAAATTTTTAAGGTTAAAATTCGAAATCGAGGGCTGGCGAAATGGGTCCATTTGGTCCATTTCGCCGACCCTCGATTTCTAATATGTAGGATATAATTCTAAACTCGAAATATAAATAATCGTATCACGCGAGCAATTACGTCGGAATATTACGCGCGAATCGAACTACTCTATAGAATAGGTCGTTGAAAGTTTCACTTCGGAAGCGAATCAAAGGAGTTACATTACATAATTAAAATTCTACTTGGTAAAAACACTAATAGAGATAGAAAAATTCCGCGACTACTTCTGATAAATACGTGTATATGTGACCGACCGCTTTTCATTCTAACGACCGTCCTTAAACTATAATGTCGACTATATATATATATATGTATTAATATTATATATACCTATGAAACAAAGAGAAAGTTTTTTTTTAGTTAATCAATCGTCAATAGATACACACGCATATAGATACCGTCTCGATTTACGCGCCGACTATTTCGACATTTACGCAATACGTTATGACGATGCGACTCTTTAGGAGTTTTAATTACTATTTATACAAGTTACATCGCCATTTTAATTTTTATTTTTTTTTTATTTCGTAACATATCGTAATTATTCTTAGCCCGCGTAGGTCGCATCGAACTGAAGATGATAACAGTGTACGACTGCAAAGATACAACACCCGATGATGAAACTAACGATGATAACTCCGAAAGTACAAAAGAAAAAAAAATAGGTCGTCGGTAATATTTTAAAGCATCCATAATGAAATTATTAGATTTCTATTCGGAACGAACATCTCAAGTTATTTATCAACCCGTTACTTTCTCAAAAATGAATAATTCAGATTTAGGATTGATCATCGCATCGAGTAGCCGCGATAACTGATTTCGTCCAATTTTTTTTTAATCCTTTCAGTCACGATGCCCGATGCGTGAAATTTTTAATAAAAAAAAAAAAAAAATGTTTTATTTGCCGATTGATGTGAAATGTCCTAATTATAAAAAGTATTTATAATAAATACATCGAAAATTATCTATTAAAAAGGGAGTACAACTGTATAAAATTTAACGGTTTAAGGGTTATAATAAACGAGCCGTTTTTCCCCGTTAATCGGTATTTCGCGGAAAGCCCTTAACACACAGCTCGGATGTTGTATAAATTAATTAAATTCGTTTATCCCTCTTAATCTCGTTAAATTAACTCTTTCAGTCGTACGTTATAAAACCTTAACATTAAATTATAAATTCTATAGGCGTGTTTATTATACGATACCGCTTCTTGGGTGAATAATTTTCAATGTATCTATATGAATATTTTGGACATTTACAAAAATGTTCGTTAACATTAAAATTTCCATGTCCCGTATGATAGGCATTGTGACTGAAATTAATTACGTCCTATTTAAACGATAGAGAACATTTTACATTCTTCGACATTCGACGCGTAAAACTTTTTTTCGCGGCTGTTCCTCGAGCATTTTGAAAAACTTACTATTTTTTTAAATATTATTAAACTATTTTCCTAAAATACCTTACATCGTACAGAATTGATACCTATAATACATTCGTTCAGTTCGAAGACTTTTTCGCGCGTAGAATTTTTAAAATTTCTTCAATAATCCGAGTTCTCGGGTCTTTTAGATTTCGTGGATTCGTTAACGCGACTCATCAAAACCCTAACTTTGAATTGTTTTCGAAACTCTTTTTTCACAGACGTGATCGATTCACGCTGAAAATAACGTTATACGCAAAACGCGCGCTCCTAATTATAAGATGCCGTGATAACTGGGCAAAAACGAATCTTTCGCCTTTATACTAAACGTAGAGCACGCGGTTGTTTTTAGCAGTGTTACCAACTGCGCTATTAAAAAAAAAAAAAAACATCCGCCATCTCTGGATCGCCCTATATTAAATAGTAAATGCATTTGTTGGCCGGAAACGGGATAACGCCACCTTAATGTTACTCTAGACTCTCTCGTATTTCATTTAACGCGCGCGTTCGAGTTAAAATGTACTGGCTGATAGGGAGAAACAGTGTACTAACGACAGATAATAAACGCTTAATAGATTGATTCTAAGGCCTGTCTATGGGATGCAACTTCGGGGTTGTGCTAAACCATCAAACCTGAAAATAATACAAACGTCGCAAAATAAAATTCTTCGGATGCCATGCATTCCTGACGTACAGGTTATATGCGGATGATGTTAACATCTCGTATAAAACCCGACATATCCGGAAATTGCTCAGCAACTGCTTCAGATCACACTGAAAAATCTCCGGAATCAACAAACTGGATTCAAATTTTCTACTTCCAAAACATACTGCCATCGTCAGAACGGGCAGCAACCGACTTTACATCTAAAATTGTATGATAATATACTAAAATTTCAGCATCGCGTAGTCTTTCTTCGTGTCATTTTTGACTCCAGGTTGCGCCGGGTGGACCATATTATGGAGAGCTGAATGCTCAATTCGCGTCGAACTTGCTCGCATTCCACTTAATCGTCGTCACCGTTGCCTGATTTTAATTTAATACATCTAGAGCTCGTTCTCTATCGCAATAATCTGTTCTCCTTTATGTTAGTCGCGCTCTTCGCCTTTTTTTCACGAAATACTGAACGTATAACGTATAACTGGTATATTTCGCTCAAATTCTTTTTCTCCGGCTACCGGCTCCGCTTACTGATAATCGTTAGATTTAGATGTAAGCTGCAGGTTGAAAAATTGACGATTGCGAACCGGATAAGCGAGGACATCATTGGCGTTCCCTGTTTCATTTTTCTGTCCGTCAGCAACCACTGTAAAATCCTCTTCGACCATCTATTGTGTTCTTTTCTAACCGGGGTTTTGTTCGCGTATCCGTGCAGTCTTTTTATGATCTGATAATCTTATATCCGGCATCGTTCTTTCACGTGCAGAGCTTTTTCTTATCCTTTTTAAATTTGTTTTTGTATATGGCCATCTTTCCAAACCATATATAAGAATCGGAAGTACACATTGGTTAGTTTACGTTTCAGATTAATCGGTATTTGTTTATTGCGCAATTTCCCAAGCGCAACCCACGATAGCCGTATTCTCACTGCCACTTTTACTTTCGTTATCGTGTCGCTATTTGTTGTGATTTTTTTGACCTACGTATAAGTAATACTTGCTCTACCTGTTCAGATTTTATTACTATTTGTATATTTTTCCTGTGTTCGTCGATATTTCTGTTTTATGTAAATTTATTTTCAGAAAAACACTGAAAATCATCTAGAGCGGTCTGAAAAGCAACCTTATATAATAAACAGTCAGATTTATAATTTTTTCTCAACATTTCACGTGTGACTGAAAGGGTGATACTTGCCATATGTTTGTACGCATTAATAAATTATTCGCGATTTATAGAATTTTATATCGAAATAGATATTTTTATTTCTTTCTTCGGACCGACTATTAGGTGGTAGACATATATGGTTCCTATTCCGCGCAGCGTAATTGATCTAACCAATTTTGTGACCATAACACCATTGTCTTGTTAATCTGATTTTCACGTTTAAAATTACGACCGGCGCTATCGCGATATTACGTTTTATCCATTTGACATCGTCTCTACGCGCGCAACATGTCCGACCCACGCTCATTATCGTTCCATTACACCCGTCAATTTTGTCCGTTCTGGAGATCCGAGTATGTGATTCCTGTATTCTAGCTTGATATGGAGTATAATTTTTTCGCGCCTATCCTTTTTTAAAACTCCATCTTTCTGCTCCATACTAATTATGGTTTACCCTTCAATTCATTCCAATAAATGTATAACTTTCAAATACCACCTGCGCGAGGCATATCTTCATATCTCTCTTTTGATGATTTTTCTTCTGTCTACGGTTACACCTTCGTCATAAATAAATGCGATGCTTTTCGATATACTCAGCGTGTATCTTTATTATATCGTCCGTGTTGTTAGTCATATTATACGCGATTTTTAATTCACTTAACCCTTTCAGTCGCGCGTTACCAATTTTTTACACAAAATTCTACATTTAAATATGGTCAAAAAATCGACTCGACGAGCCAAAAACTCGAGTTAATTTTTAGTGTGTTACGTAGATATTTTCGGCATTGCGATGCTCTATGTTGAAAAGAGATGGTTTTTTTTTACGCATTAAAAGTTTATGCGCCGTATAGTTGACACCGTTACCGAAAAGATTAACAGAATTCGGATTTGCTGTACAACGATCGTCATACGTTTCCTCCATTTATTGTTACATCTTTCGAATCACTGTTCAGTTTTTTTGAACTTTCCAAGGCTGCTATAAATAATTTTAGCGAAAGCGCAATAAGTGACGTAACGGAACAAATGATAAAGCTGTAAATTATTACACAACGAAAAAAGTGGCTTCAAAGGGAGGAGATCTACCACAGACTATAATGACACTTTGAAAGGACATAACGCGTTTGTGGCTAAAACATA
This sequence comes from Coronaproctus castanopsis, assembly GCA_032883995.1. Classification (NCBI taxonomy): domain Eukaryota; kingdom Metazoa; phylum Arthropoda; class Insecta; order Hemiptera; family Monophlebidae; genus Coronaproctus; species Coronaproctus castanopsis. The sequence goes on along the minus strand of CM065053.1, from coordinate 41,560,267 downwards.
CTTAACAAATATGTATATATATATATATATATATTTACATTGAAAAAGCCTATGACATGTTGAAATCTCAAACAATCTACACGAATTATTGGGGTTTTCAGGCAACACTCAAATTCATCGAGGAATTTTTGTCTTGTAGAAAAATTGTAGTAAGTTATATATAACATTATAAAGATCTAGAAACTGAAGTACCGCGTGGATCCTCACTAAAAGTTGTTCATTATTAATGATTGCGATAAACGTTATATCGAATTGTGATATCATCGCCAATATCCGAAAAAAATTATTTGTCGATTAAGAAACCACGATGATCTCAATACATGTACTCCCAGTCAACTATTTCCCAGTTGGAGAAATGCGATCTATTGAAGAATTTATAGTCTTTAATTACATGGAGATCAGACCCTACCACAAATTTCTCGAAGTACTTTTTTTGATAGCGAACTAACTTGAAGCGAGCATAATACGTTAAGAATAAAAGTATGCTGAGGGAAAATTTACTTGCGATAGTCAGGCGTGTAAAAAATTGATGTACTGCGCACCAATAAGAACTTTACCGGATAGTGAATAAGCGCAAGAATGCTTAGGACAAGCCCGATCAATAGGTAACATTTCGAGGCGGATGTTGCGCGACAAATCGTTCGCCGAGAAATTACTATAGTCAAATATTTCGGAACACTCGCTGTTATAGTTAATAATCCAGTCGGAAAAAATGCATTATCAACCAGCAGCAACGTGTAACGAATTATTTATCACATTAGAGCAGATGAAATTTTGTAGAAAGGTGATGATCTGAAAAATTTACATCGGGGAAACGATCGATAACCGTCAACGTCTTAGTCCGTGGCTATTATTTCGAAGTCTATCAGCGTCATTAAATTTGATTTGTTTCTTCATAAAAAGAGCGATAAAATACCGATATACAATATAAATTTTACCTTAGCGTCATTTATTATCGAAGCTTTTATCTTTTTTTTCTTTTCAGAAATTTAAAAAATAATGTATAAAATTTTTACTCGCGTTTAAACTTATAATATGAAATACGAAACGATATATTATATATCTGCATCGCTTAGAGAACCCGAAGGTATTCTACATTATTATTACTATTATTATTATTATTATTATTAAGTATTATTAAGTATTATTATTATTATGTCGTTATTTTTTTACATAATAACATTATAAATATTTACATTGTATGCATCGTGCGTATTTTTCTCGATAGCCTCAACTATTATCCTTATTGTTATAGCCCTAAGAAGAATTATATCTATGAAAAGAATAACTCGATCCAAGAGAGAAAACAACACATCGTACTTTAAAGATCATTTACCTCTAACTAAACAACGGATATTAGACTGCGTCACGACCTCAATAACGAACTAACTTACAAACTACTAGCTATTATCACCCTGTCGTTATCTAGTACTCGCTCTCACTCCCGCCGATGTTACGCGGAATACCTAATGAAAACTTATCGCGTTGTTAGCTCGTGCCTTTTGTAATAAATTAATATAATCTCCCTACCTATGAAATTACTCTTCGTGCATAACTAATAATCTAGCATTCATCACTCAATCGCACTCCGTAACTAATGAAATAAGAATCCGTTATCTGTTGTCCGACTTCGCGAACATAAACCAAAAAAGAAAAAAAAAACATATTTTAAAAGTTTTCGTATTTATTAATTTTACGAAAAACGCTCGCGTTAATTTCGTTTTTTTTTTTTTAAGAAAGTAGAAAATCGCTTCGTATTAAAAAAATTAAATAAATCAGTCGTATCGCGTTTTAAAAATAGAGAAATAAATTTCATTCGACGATTTATCGCGCATGTGTAAATGATAAGAAATGAAAAGTACACAAATTTTAACCTTTACCACAATCCAATTGAAATGTATAAATAATTCGAATTATTTTGTTTTTTATTTATCACGCCGTTATTCCTAAAGTATTGTTCGAGTTTCGTACCAATAGGAGACGGTTTGATGTTCAATGATTAACTCGGATGTACTCGTCGGTTTACTTACGGATTCAATCACATACGTTCAGATGCCTGAATTAGGCATTGTCAGCGTCATAATTTGTTTGTGATTTTTCTATTCCAAAAAAAAAAAAAAACATTTTGTTTTTTTATTTATTGGAAAATACAGCAACCGATTACAATATAAATAAATATCTATTACCTATAATTTGGAGGGAAAAACTTTGTTTTTAAAAAATAATAATAATAATGCAAAAATACTTTGGATTTTAGTTCAAAATTCGAAAAATGATGGATAAGTTTGGATTTTGGGTCAAAATTAAAAAACAAAAACAAAATAAAAACTTTAGTACCCTAATCTTTTTTTTTTCAATATATGATTGAATGAAACGGATTTCTTAATAATAGTAATAAGTATAAAATATCAAAAAAAAATTACTTAAAAAATACAGACGGAACTTGAAAAAAAAGAAACGTCAACAGTTTGGTTTAAAACTAAAGAACAAACAAAGAATAAAAATACTTATTTAAAAAAAAAAAATAAGTTTTTCACAGTCAAAAGTTTCGATTTTTCAGCGACGAAATCAATACTAATTTTTTCGAAAATGTCTTTCTCGATAGACATAAACATAAGGGTAAAAAGTAACTTCCGCGGCATTGAATCGGTTCTTGATGAACCGAAGTTTTGAAAGCAACTTGGGTAACGGATTATGTAGTGAAATATTTATACGACAAACCTATCACTCCGTATGATATAGAAATTAGGCTATATTTTTCTAAATTCGTAGTAAGATTTGGATTTTTGAATAGAATAAACTATATAATATAAAATAACCTAACCTATATAACCTTAGATTGCCGTTTCCATTTCCAACACTTATGGACGTCAATAAGTTTTCTTTATTAGCGCATAAAGTAAAAAGATAACAAATATTAATGATACACATATTTAAGTATAACTAAAATAATTAATAAATTTAAAGAAATATAGTAAATAAATTTAAAAAACTATAAAAACATTTTAAAAAATTAATTTACAAACGCAGGAACCAAACGCGGGAAACATGATTTCAAACAACCGTTCATGGAGGAACCGTTTATGAATATAATTTGTAAACTAAAATAATAAAATTTAAAGGTTTATTAACAGTATGACTTTTAAAATTAATAATTTCATTTTTATTTTAATAACATAATATTGAGTAATTGTTAAACGATAAAATAAAATAACTATTCAAATAAAATATTAATTGACACTGTAACCTAGAATGGAAGTTAACCGCCATATTACCGCTACAACGGCAAAATTTTGCCCTACATCATGTTTGTAAACATAAAAATTAAAAGGGATATAAAATCGTTTTTTATTTTTATCGGCGAGCTTACTGCCGACATCTTATTTATTATATATAGATGTGAACATGTCAAAATAATTTAAATTATATTTTTCATATATATAAAATTATTACATTTTGTAACTAATTGTGAGTTTTTAATCTTTAAGGAGAAATTAAAAACAAATGACTAGTTCTTTAGTAATTGGAATATCAGGTAATACATAAAAAGTATACGTTTTAAATGATCTCGTTCGGTAAAAATTTTCCCTGTTGGATTAACTAATTTATTACATAATAAATTATGTAAACACCTTTTTGTACATAGAAATATAATTTATACGCGTAAGCGATTTGTATTTTGTTTTTGTTGATAATGTATAAACCAGTATATAAAATATAATTTTATTTCAATGTTAAATATGTCCACGACACTGTTTTTTTATAAAAGTTTAATTTTTTTAGAAGTGCCCTATCGTACGTTTTTATTATAATAAATTATTCGAATATAATAATACTAAGATCGTACTTAATTATAGATTATGTACAATTTGTATGCGAAATTGAAGTATCTGAAGACAATTCAAAGCATTGGAATTAAAATTCCCTAAAGTTTTTTCTTATACATAATGCGGTCGATCTTATTCTGGTTGTGCTAGTTGCTAAGATAAACCGGTATGCCTCTTATATATATTAATTATAAATTATGTGCATTTTATATTTTAAACAGAAGTATTTAAGAACTCGATGTAAAAAATTTGACTATCTATAATTTAACGCATTAAAATTAGTTTAGAAATCAATGTGATAACACAATCACTTTTTATTTAGCATCATAAAAAAAAGTAGTCAACATTTCAAATTGGAATATTATAAACAAAATCTCATGAAAAGCGTAAAAGTGAAATTAAAAATTATTTATTATTACTGTTTATTGTGTCAAATTATGGTTTGTTGGTTACATTAATATTACTATATGTACTGTTATAATATCTTATTTTTTATACTTATTCATTACCCTAGTTTCATTTTTCTTTTCACGTCAAAATTTTATTATACTACAACATAGTTTAAAGGAGATGGCTTTTACCTAGCATAATTGAGTAATTAATAAATTTATATGATCTCTTAAAATATAAATAAATAATAAAACACTTGTAAAATTATTGTAAATATAAACGTAATTTTCGAATAAGTCGAAATATTAATTAATAAAACAGTATGTTATTTTAAATCATGAAAAATTATAGTTAAAAATAAAAAATTTTCAGTTAGGCTTTTGTGTTTAGGAAGCGTCGATTGATTTTGAGATGTTTTATTATTATAGGAGTGAAATCTAAATTTAGAATAAGTCCTGCGTTAATAAAAAAAAAAGCAAGATTGTTTAAAAGAAAAATATTAGAAAAAATGTAAAGAAACAAAACTTTACAACCACCATATAAAAACTCCATATATAATTATATTGAATATATTTCAGTATCTTAATCATGTATAATTTATTTTTACAAAATCCCCAGTGTACGATGCAACAAAAAACGGCAACACTAGATAATAATATAATAATTATTTTACCTGTTTTATATAACCATATTTAGTTTCCATAAAAATACAGTCTACAGAACATATTTAATAACAAAATCGTGAGAAATTGATAAATTTATACAAAAACAAATCATTTAGAACCAATTTAATATATCTTGAAACTATTTTCGTTTAATTAAAAAATAAAATAACACCTTTTTTGTGATTATGGAGAAATTTATTTAAATGTTAACGAAGTTATTTTTTTTTTTTAATTATCTTTCAATAATATTAATGTAATTTTTTAACAATGTTTTATGAAAAATAATTCATGAATTTTGAAAAGTGACACGGGCTATAATAATACTAAGAATAAAAATATAAAAGATTGAACAAATGAAATAAATTTGGAAAAATACGTCTCATATATAAATTGAAAAACTTGCAAAATATGTTACACATTAATGCAACTTGATGTTGATAGAAAAGCACAGAAATTTAATATTTAATAAAAAAAAAAAAATTATTATTTGTAGTTGCATTTCGCAAACGAGACTTAATTATTTTCTCCATGGCGTAGGCTGAAATAAAAAGCTCAGAAATCCAGTGCTTCTGATCGTCCGGTGTAAATTATTTACTTTATTCGATTGGACTAATTTTTAATTAAACTACATTTTTTTTTACTTTTATTGACTCATGAACATTATGTATATATTTACTTGAAATTGGGGTAACTTTTTTTTTCTTTTTCAGTGTGATCGTTGAAAGTAAATTATTCGATTAGAATAATTATTAATAAGTGCACTTTTGTTTTATTTTTATTACCTTATAAATATATGTGTTTTTTGTGTAATATATTTTTATTCATGAATGTTTCAAAGGAACGTAATTACATTGCCTTTGTTGTACATTCACACGGATTTTAAATTTCGTACGAATAAAGTATTCGCTCACATCGCACAAATAATTTTAATTTGAAATTATTTACGTTCGTATTTACGTCGGGCCAATGAAAATATTAATAAGCTGGAAAATATTCTACAGAAATCCCCTGAGCATATGAAATCTTTAAACAAAATCGACTTCGACATTAATAGAAAATAATAAATTAAAAAAACAGTTGTCAAAAATAAAATAATCATCAAATCCGATAATATAAAAACTTTTGACGAAGATCTGAAAGTGTGCCCTTTTAAAGAAAAGGTTAAAGTAACTTTTTATAAGCAAATTAACAGTAATACAGCCATCATTAATATGGCAACTAAAGATGACTCCGGTAAGATTGCCTCGATCATTAGTGAACGTATAAAGGATGTAAAGGACCATCAAGAGAAACTCTTGGACCCGACTATTTGTTTGTTTAGAACAAACAATATTACAGAAGACGATGTCAACACTTCGAAGTTTATTTCCAGGAAAAACCTATTTCTGTTACTAAAGTATCAAATCAGCTGCCCAGCAGAATTTATATTCGACTGACTCCTCGACAAGTTACCTGAGGAGAAGCGCCTCGGATAAACTGGGAGTCCCTTACCTTTGCGGATTCAGTTTCTTCAAGGGTTTGCAAAAAATGTCGTTATGGCTATACAGATAAATTCTATAAGGCTGAAGAAGTTTATCTTAATTTTGTTAAAGCCCACAAAGATGTGACTTGTGTTAATTGTTTGCATTACAATATCACAAAGCAGTGCAACTTTATTAATATAAATGAAAATCTTTGTAACCATGAAGTTATACAAAAGTGCATTGGAAGCATTGTTGAAGTTATACAAAAGTATATATATATATATATATATAATCTCTTTATTTTCCTTTTTGTTTTTTTTTTCATTATAATCCCTTTAAATTGTATGTGTATATCTTTTTTTTTTTTTTTATAATATGCATTTTAATATTTATATGGTCATTTTTACAAACTCATTTTACACACACTATTGATGGTCTAAGGGACTATGTTTCTCATCCCTTATTCCATCCTATTTTTTTTTTTAAGTACACATTGCAGGAAACTTTCACACACTCCTATTTACTTTTTTTGTACTATATTAGTTGTTTTTCTTTTGTTCTAGCTACACAATACACACATTTATTTATTAAGTACACTAGTTCCTTGCGCCTTTGTAACAACAAATTATTTAATAAATATGCCCCATCGCGTAAATGCGGATTGGGGAACCATTAGAAAAAAGTCATAAAACTAATTTATAGTGGTTTGAGAGACCAAGAATAATGTTTTTATGTCATAAAATGTTGATTTTTAGCGTGATAAAGATGTTACGTGTACATATAAGTAACAAAATAGATTCTTTTTAACTTTATTACTTGGTAGTTTTCGAAAAAATATTATTTGAAAAGAAACAATTATATGTTGTCATCGCAAAAAATGAAATAACAAAATTGCGTTTAATATTTGCCTAATCATCCACAACAAAAGTAACGTGATAAAAATTAATTTATTTATAATGATAGAACATTCGAATAACTTTTTAAGTCCTTATTACTTGGTAGTGTTTTAATAAATATTATTTGAAAAGAAACAATTATATTATCGCAAAAAATACAATAACTAAATTACGTTAAATATTTTCGTAACCGTCTGTAAGAAAAGTAACGTGACAAAATTAATTTATTTATAATGATAAAAAGAAGATTCGAATAATAATTTAAAACCTACAAAATGAAAGTATGACATCGCGTAAAAAAAATAAAATGACATACAGAAAAAAAAATCGAAAATACTAATTATCCTAACAACTGCTTAATTATATTTAATTCTAGTTTTTTTTTTTTTTAGTTTTTTTTTTTATTTTTTGGCCACTGCTGAAAGGATACATAAACTGAATTTATACGAAATCTTAAATACCGATTGAAAAAATAATTGATTTTGGTGAAATAAACAATTATTACAAAACTTACGTGTTAAATGTAATATACGTTATATTCAGAGTACTTGATCCTAGTATACCTATTTAGGTACATTTAACACACATGCCTAATACGTGTTTTGTGATAATTGTAATTTGTAAAAATTTAAATTATAAACAACTTAATGACACACTTGAAAAATATAAAAATACCTCTTTTTATTATACGCGCCTCTTAGTGTAATTCACAAACCCCTGAAACGTTTGTTTTAATACATGTGAAATTACTCCAGAAAACGATTCGTTTGTCAACAATGTTGTATTTGTTTCTCGATTTAAAGTTCCTCTTCATGTTTATACCGTAACATTCTATTATGACACTATCTTTCGGAGTGTGATGAATATTAAAACATTATTCCACTCTCGTTAATAACTTGAGAACGTTGTAAACAGAGAATTTGCTCATTCAGTATTTCAAATGGTAAAAGTTTGATTATGCTTCTAATAATTGCTTCATGTCAAATCGCTATAATGTAGATTAAATCATGCTAGTAGCATGTATTCAACACGAGTACATGAGTACGTTAATTACAATCGAGCACACGCCGTTAACTAATTCTTGTTAAGATACCGATATAAACTTAATATAATTTTCTGATGTAGAAACCCGACATCGTACAACGGTCTTGTTTTATTACGAGAAATTTAAAGCACGATATCTTATTCATCCGCTCGTTAAATTGTAAAGCCGTAGTAGGCATCGTTGTATATACAGGTTCATTACACTAGAACCATGATCGTACAAAAAATTCAAAAATTTACTTATACGCAATTTACAAACCACTAAAATCGATATTATATTTAATATCCTGTCCATAGTTAAGTTAGAAAACTTCAGTGCCGAACCAAGAGTTTGGAACTGCTTTAATAATAATCATATCTATATTTTTCTCAACTCAACCTCAAATTTACATATCCCTGTCCAACGAAAACTACATATTTTTTATGTCAATCTACGTTCAAATCTAGCATTATGTATTCTATCATTGTTAAAAACATCAATAATATTACCATATTAGTCACTACTAATGGTTTGCGTTTCGAACATAACACTATTCTGTTCTCACTATATATAAAAATGTATCTTCAAAAAACAATCATAATTACGTAAATGCTGAATAGAATAGTTTTCGTTGATACATAATCACTTATACGATCATTACTAATATTCATAATATAGAATTCCGTCTAAGTTCATGAATAGTAATCGTAAATAACCTCCAAAAAATTGCTTGGTGAATACTAAGGCTTTACCACTCTTCGACGCGCCCACCAATTTTTGGATGCACCGACATAAAAAAAAAACGAAAGAACTTCTTGCTATTATTACAGTGTCTATAAGTGTAATGATCATTTAAACACTACTTATGAGACTAACAAAATTAAATTTCGTATGAGACAATATTTTCGAAATGTACCCGAAGATAATAAATATGCATATATCTCGCCCATGGAAATTCGTAAATAATTATGAAATATTCAACAGGTGAATTCCCAATACAGGACAGAAAACTACCGCTGAAAGTAATTACTGAACTTATTTACTACATGCTATATTAAAATTTTGCAGCAATGGAAAGTTCTTAATTGGTGAAGAATACATTCACATGTATGAAATATGTTAACAATCAGCTAACTTTTTTTGCGGTTTCTAACCTATATATTTATTTCGTGTTTTTTTTTTTTAATTAAAAATATTTATATTTATATAAGAAAAATTGTAACTGACTGGCTATCTTGTGCTATTATTATCTTCCCAATGTTCTTCAGTACTTACATTTGTAAATAATCTAAACAATAATGATCATGGTTTCATGTTTCAATTTACCGCTTTCCTTTGGTCAAGATAATTTCCTCCTATTTCCGTTTAGTGATTATCTCCTCTACAAATTTAATGGTATTCTTCGCATCTGTCACTCTGCTGAACTAATTTTTTTAATCACTACTGCTGTGCTTTTATCTAATACGACCGAATGTAACACAGTGTAAAAAGGGGTGATTTGAATGTACATCTCACTGCAGTGAATACACGTATCATTATTTACGATTTTAAATTTTTTCAGGCATGTTCTGAAATTTCCGTGGCCAGTTAAGAATTGTGTTAAAAAGAAATTGGGGTTCAATTCTTTATTTAGAAATCAGTTATGTTTAAAATGAATGTTCTTCCCGTTTCATTATTAGTATATAGTTCTTGTCATTTATTAATGTATTTTAAGTTTTTGTTCATCAGGTCTTTACTTAACTTCATTTTTTTTTTAAGTACTTCATTTCATTAATTTTTTCAGTATGAAGTTATACAAGCACAACACCTGCTATTATATCGGTTGTCTCAGAGGACACGATACATGCCTATTAGTATATTGTGCTGCCATATTCTATTATGGATCGGAATAATGAATTGTATATTATTATCATTTTCTTATAGGATCAGATTACTTCGTAATCTAAGTAAGGTAGCTGAAAAAGCGATACTTACTCGGCTACTGCCTCACGTTGATATGAAAAAATTAATTCCATTTCAACAATTTGGGTTTAAAATTAAACGTTCAACTGTTCATCAGATAGCTAGAGTGTGTGATTATGTCGCAGACAACCTTAATTGTAATAAACGCATTAATACGATATTATTAGATATCGTTAAAACTTTTGAATATCACACGGAATGATGGTATAATTTATAAGATGACACAGGCAAATTTTCCTTACTACTTGATTGAATTAATAAGCATTACTTAAACGATAAATTATTTTCTATACTTATCCAGTAGTTCGTTAACTAAGAAAACATGCGTGACTATCGTCCCTTAGGAAGATTTACTGGGACCTTTCTATTTACACATTTTCCAAAACTTCCTAACACTAATGCTGCACTGTTTGGTCTAATAAATATACACGTAGAAGGCTAAAAATTAATTTATCCTAATTATGGGCTAATATATTTTATTTAAGAGTTTCATTGTATTTTATCGTTTAAAGCTAAGGTTTCATACATTTCGTCTTAAATAGTTACCACTTCCTACTATCGTTCTCGGTAATTTTATACTTATTTATAAAATTTACTTTAACCCTTTCAGTAATACACTGCACCAAACGTTAACAGAAAATCATAAATTTTATACGGGGTATTTATTACACAATGCTACATTTTCTAGATAATTTTCAATGTGTTTATATAAATATTTTTAAAATTGAAACATTTTTCATGTTAACTAAATATATATATATATATATATATATATATATATATATATATATATATACATATATATAGATATATATTAGCATTAAAATTTCTTGTACCATGTACGATAACACTGACTGAAAACTTTCTTTTTTCTCCTCTCTGCAACTTCCCAGGTTTGAATACCGAGAGGAAATACAAAAGTTCGTTAAAGTAAAAATGGATTCATGAAGCCTGCAACCGGTATAAGAAAGGACTACTGCTAATATATATAAACGCATCGCGAAATATATACAGATATTGTGTGGTGTGTGTGAGTGAGTGAAACAGATAAAAGGGAAAACAAAAGAAACAGTCGAATTAAATATGAAAATGCTACTAATAAAATTGCCATACGCTGGACGTTGTAAATCCGTTATTTTCCAAACAGGAGTTTTCGGGCAAAATATACTTCGCTAATAATTTCGCGTTAAATCGCGAACGTAAACGTCGAAAAGACAAACGTCCGGGATCTCCGACGAGGATGGTTTTACCATTTTGCAAAAGTACGAACATAAAGTCCATCAGATTAGTGGAAAATTCTTCATTATAAAACATGTCGCCAATCAATACACAATCTACATCGATGAACTGCCTGAGCGCGCTATTGGCTAAGAAATCGTATTTACTGATACAGATATTACTACGAACGTTATTCAACCTAGCATTTTCAGCGACGGATGTACAAGCAACTGTAATTTATATATATATATATATATATATATATATATATATATATATATAAATAAATGTACGAATTAAATACACTTTTAAGTTAATATCGATACATTCGCGATATTGTTTTATATAAACCATTGACTTTTGGAAAACAATTACAATTTTCATTTTCAAATTCAGAGCGGTTGTGAATGTTAGTTCTTCTAAGCATAATTATATAAATTACGCATTCACAACCACTTTCAATTTGAAAATGAAAAAAAAACTGTAATTTGTTTTCAAAACGTTACGTCATGAAAAAACTTACGACACCGTTTACACCTAAAACAAAGTCGTGAATGAATAAACGAATTATAGTTTAGCGAACATTACGTAATATTCAAAACTACTAGCTCATTGTTTATATATATATATATATATATATATATATATATATATATATATATATATATATATATTTATTTTAGTTATTTAATCGTAATCATTCAAAATTACAAATGAATAGTATTAAGACACAATTTATAACTTTATCTACTAGACAATGTAAGCCATAAATAATCTTTACGAACCGTCAGATGTGGTATTTCCCATCAATACACGATAAAAGATTTTTAGCCTGGTCTTTAATTTCTGTGTAAGCCTCCTTATAATTATGTCTGTATGTCAACGACCGGTCCAGGGTAACTACAAGGTATTTTGGGATTGAAAGGTAAACGTTTACACGTTTACCGCAGAAATCGGCACAAATTTCCGCGTGCGCTAGCTGATTGTTTAAATAGAAACCTCTGAATTCATCAGATTAGGAACTAATTTCCATTTAGAACAATATATATTAATCTTCAACTCTCCATGAGGATATGTTCGTATTTTTCGGTTTCTTATCTTACATTCTAAAAAAATCCTCGCATCCATTTTAGTAAAATCATACATATATAAATTGAAAAGAAGCGAAGCAAGAACCGAGCCCTATGGCAAGCCATTATTATATGCTTATCTTTCAAATACACAGTGAATCAAGAAGCGATAATAGTTTCCTGCATTGTACAATTTTGGTAAATTTAAAAATTTTAAATAAAAAGACCATCTTGGTCTATTAGGCCATTATCAAGTGAATGTTAAAAATATATATATATATATAAATATATACAGTTTATAAAAAATATGGAAAGAAAAAAAACAAAGAATAAGAAATATAAAAAATACTTAATTTATAAGTAGAATATTACAACAAATAAAGTTAAAAAAAAAAAAACCATTTATAAGATAATCTGGTAGAGTCACTATTTATACTTTTTTGTAATATTGTACATCTAAATTGTGTATTTCTACATTTTATTTTTTCCTTTTATATTTTTTATAATTTTTATCGTCCAATTAATAATAGCTGAATAGCCGAAAAGCTTTGTGGTCTTTTATTTAAAATATTTCGGTTATTTGAAATAGTTTTTTTGTTGTTTATTTCCTTGTCGTTTAAGAAAATCATTTTATCTGATAAATTTAAAATATCAAAATATTCACGTCGGATAATTTAAATTCTTCGATACCAATTCTGTTCAGAAAAGGGTGAACTAATTTTCAGTGCTATCAAAGGCACACTAATGGGGAATAATATTACTCTTAATTTTTTTCCTGCTACTTCGACATATTGTACGATTTAAAATGAAACAAACCCTAATGGTACAGACTTCATCACGAAGTTTATGTTTGTCCAGATTTTATAAACTATTCTCACCTCCTATTTCTTTTGAACGTGATTCCGATTTACTGCAAACCAGCAGTATTGACAAAATTCGCATCATAATTTTTTTATGTCACATATTTCAAAGTGACCTCCCGCGATCAAGGAGAAACCGTTCAATTTAGCGCGGAATAATGACTTTCGTTTTTAATAAATTTATTATTAGACTCCCTAAAAAAAAAAAAAAACAGTTCTATGGAATGATCTACAAACGTTGAATTCGTACCTTGATTTTTTATCAATATCATCATTTTAATAGTAACGCTCAGCTCTGGTGTACCAATTTTAGAGAATAATCTACAATAGTTGAACTCGTTGAATTTCTAGCAACATCGTATAAAAAGAAGAATATTAAACAGGCCCGGATTAATGCTTTCAGAGACACGGGGCTAACTACTTAGCACTCTACAAGGGAAAAACCATAAACCCAAAGACTGTAAACTCCAAAACGTTAAACCACATAACTCGATTCGTCATTAATTTAAAAACCATAAACCCAACAAAAACTGTAAACCCCAAGACGTTAAACCCACATAACCCAACTCGATATTAGTCTAAAAATCATGAATGAAAACTATAAAACCGTTTCTTTTTAATTATTCAAAACACTACAAATTAAAAGTAAATCATGTAATGGTATAACGCGTTCCAATCGATAATAAAGTGTAATTACAGTAAGCAAAATTATTTCGTAATTGCCACGATTGCATACGCTGTACTGATTTTGATATTTTAAATTTATCAGGTAAAATGATTATTACACGACATACAGCTGCTACTATATCTGAAAGAACCAAAACGTGATTCCAAATTTACCATTGACAACAATAAAAATAACGAAACAAAGAAGGACACGTCTTATTTCATAACGTATTGAAATAGAATCTTCTTATTACGCCGTCTTCAGTCGAAGGTCACTTATTACTGGACGTCTCTTGCAGTTAAAGGTGATAATATTTCATACCATCTTCTCATATCTGCTTCCCAAGAATGTTTTCGCCTATCAGCTTTTCTATGGCCAATAGTTTTGCCATATTGTACAAGATGGAACAGGTGATATTTTTCTATGCATGTGTCCATAGTATTTTAAATTTCTGGTTTGGACGGTATAAAGCACCTCAGCTTGATTCGACATTTTATTCGGCACTTCTCTATTGGTCATATGATATTTTTAGCATTCTGCGATAAATGTACATCTCGAAAGGTTCGATGTTCTTCTACAAGGTTTGTGTGGGAACTTATACCGTATAGTAGTATGGACCAAATGTAACATCGGAATAGACGTATTTATAACTGTAATTTCAAATCCTTCCGCGTTATTTTCACGTTAAGAAAAGCTATTTTCTCTATACGTGTTCTTATCTGTACTGATTGATACGTTTCCTAACGGAATACCCAGGTATTAAAGTTTTGAGAACCGTACCTTCGATAATTTCTTGTTTTTTAATTTTTTATCCTTTCTATTCCGATGTATTGCCAGACATTTGGTTTTGGTGATATTTATGCGTAGTCCATAGAATACAGAGATTAATACCGAAACTATGAATATTGCTAATTAGTACATACAATATGTATTCGTAAGTTGATATGTATACAAATATAGACCCTACGTGCGGTGTTTTTCACATGTCGAATAGAGTTACGCTCTGTTATAATATAAAATTCGGTAGTTCTTGAATTAGTAAAAACAAACAAATGTTCCGCGATTAAATATTTTAAATGTTCAAACACAATCGACTTTTAAAATGTGAAATTTATTTAATGTAAATAAAAAATGTCATTAATTTATATAATTTGAGTATGAAAGAAGTAATAACGTTTAAATATTCCGGAGTTCGCGTGATTGACAAAATAGTTTTATTTATATATAGGAGAAATTAATAATTTCCCATTAAAAATAAATTTGAAAACGGAACCAGCTTTAATAAAGCGTGCACATTTACAATAACGTGTATGTATAAATTCGTAATATAAGTGAAACAGAACGTAATTTGTTTAAGTAATAAAAAATGTAATAAATTTTTTAAAGTAATATTTATAAGAAATTTTCCAAAAAGAAATATCTGATGAAGGTGTTCCGAAATTGTTTGTTTGGAATGTACTTATGTTCAACTTCGAAAAAAATTAATTCTATGGAAATAGTTAAAAGTCGTCACGAAAAAGGAAATTCCCACCAGATATATAGATGGAATCAAAAAGTTCTTGCCGATTAAGATCGATCAATGGATAAAACTTCATGACGACTGAAACGTTTGTATACGATGATCCATTACGAAGTTCGAAATTAGCAATCAACGACGATTATATATATTGTATATATTATAATAATAAAAGTATTTATTAGATACTTGATATAGAACAAATTTACAATAACTAAAACTAAAAACCCATATTCTGAGCAAACCCTCAACCTTGCCCATTCCCGGCGGTCTTGGGTAATTCACTCGTATCGTTTATTATATATGAATTTAGTTATCTCGTCTCCCATATTAAATTACCTCTTCTTCTTTTATTCCTAATATACCATCTTTTTATCCTGTATGCTCATCTATTATCCGTCAGTCTTCAACATGTCCAACCCAATCACACTTTTTCTTCTCGCATTCATCAACAAAGTTTACCGTATTCTTAAATTTTCCTCTGATAAATGTATTTCTGATACTACACTTTTGTCGAACACTTAACATAGACACCTATAATACATCCCATTTTTAGTACTCTCTATTTTTTTCTCTTCCATTTTAATAGTGGACCGCGTCTGAAAGCTATATGTCAACGTCGGTACCACACAACTCACTAATCACACATGAACCTTTAAATATATGTTTTAGAGACCAAACATCAGAGTTAAAACGAAAAATAGTTGTTGGTTAATTACCATCGTCGATATCATTAGCAATAACTAGTTTGGCTCCAGCTACAGAAGCAGCTATAGAACATGCTCCACAACCGCAACCAACATCCAAAACTTTCAAGTTTTTCACACGGTGAGGATGATCCAATAAGTACCTAAAATTAATAAATGTATCTTGCATTTAAAAACAAAAAAAAAAAAGTGTACTCGCATTTTATTGCGAAACAATAAATTCCACAAACTACATATTGTTAATCGGCATATTATTCGTAAATTATTATGTTACGTCTAGTAAAATCTGAATGAAAACTATTGCGCATTCGAGAACGACCCAGACGATTAAAATAAGCTTTCATTGTCATTTGTATGTGTTTAAGACGTTAAAACAAAAAAGAGATAATACTTATAAAATAATGTAACAATAGCAAAATAATAATAATTGAAGAATAGTGAACGCAGAATATAAAATTATTTTAATATTAATTTTGACGATGAAAAAAACGTCATTAGTACAATCTACAAGTCAACAACGTCCACATTATTAAAACTTTATACAAACACTCCAGAATATTACACCATTCGTTCCATTAAATTCAATCATAATCCTATATTAACAATCATAAAATACCGTATTGATTACAAAAATTCCAATTGTAAAATAACATGCAAATTAAAATACAATTGTTCCCTTTTTGACTTTTTCAGAATTAATTTGCAAAGCGATTCGATATTTGCGACCGAATTATAAAAAATGTGTCAGTTGCAATAGCGTCATCAAAATTATTGACGTGAAATCATCGAGCAGACTTCCAAAGGGAGATCCAGTCAATAAATTGACACACATTTCTTTAAAAAAAAAAAAAATGAAATTACTATACTAAAGTAAAAGCTGATGTTATATATAAATACAGTAATTTATAATAATGAACGGAATAGTTTTGTTTAACTTTGTTTCTAGTAGTCTATTTATAATTTTTAAAAATTCTAATTCCCATGTCTCGTTTTTAACAGAATTTACGTTACCGGTAGCAATCCTCAGTATACAATTTACACTAGATAATAAAATTTATAATAACGATAAACTATTGTTCCAATAATGACGATGATTTTGCACAGGTTGAGATTATTTGACTCGTTTTTAGTAGACTATATTTTACCCAGGTATAATTTTTTTAATATTGTTTTTTAAAAAAAAAAATTAAAAAGTAGAATTATTATTTACTCTCAGATATTTCCCTGCCTTTGCGTAAATGGTTTGCCCATCATAAATTCAGCACAAGTATTACCCTCTATTTTAAAATTGTATACATTTTTAATTATTATATAATTTATTGTTCTAGTTATTCTATATTTTAGAACGCAATCGCTGGTATTACGAGTCAATCTTTAGAAGAAACAAATATTATACGTTACAATTTACAAAATTAATTTGAATATTTTTACCTACATAATCTTTTGTATTAATTTTGTACACATTTTAAAAATCGTGCTGACGTATCAGTTTGATAACATGTCCAAATTTGATAATTGTAGTGACGTAATAGTCTGTTTTTTTTTTAGTTTGCCTTTTTCCCATGTAACTACACATTTCATAGTTCATTTCAATTTTAATATTAACATCATTAAAAAACGAAACTGAAGTAAACTTATTATCATTTTTGTTTCTTAATTCCAATAAACTGTTCACACTGGAGATGTATTAGGAATATCACATCTACATTTTACCGGTGAATAATAATTTTATATAAACCTGGAAATAGCTTGTCCACCTGGCCAATAAAATGCCCAATATGGATCCTTAAAGGGCGAAATATCAGCTCGCATGTACCAAATAGTACATTCTGGAGTAATTAAATGTAACTTTATTTCCGGAGTCAAATGATCCACGGTAATGGCAGTATACTTATTGATCAGCTGAACGGTCGATACACTTTGCCTCAGCACCTGATCAGCCGTTGTAAAAGTATGACCATAACGTGCCATAAAATTTTGCCAAATTGTTGCGTACATTTCAGTTTTTCCTAATAAATTTATGTTAATTTTATTGTACAATATTAATATTTTAAAATTTTCCGTTTTATAATTTACATTTTTTTTTTCTAAGAATTTAACCGTTTTTTTATTACCTTAAATGATGCTTAAATCAACTGTTATAAATAAAATATATTTTTAAGTTACAAAAAATAAATTGACAAATATATACAACATACATGCACATCGTCTGCTATTTTTATCACGTTGTTATAATGTATGAATTTAACTTTCATAAATGTTCAAAGTACGCTGAATGTACGAACTTCCAAAATCAATATAAACCCGCATAATATTTACAAAATTACGTTAACAAATACATTGGTGTACAAAAAAAAATCGCTCATTGCGACATACAATTTTTAAAATATCTTCAATGACAACATAAAAGTATTTACAGTTACACATAAATTTAATAATCTGAAATCTGAAACACTAAAACGAGAAGGACAAAAACTCAATTCTTAATCACATTATCAAAATAACTAAAACTACACACCGTCAGACCAGTGACCACTGAGACCACATCCAGAAAACCAAAAATTAGCACTTATTGATACATAACTTTGATGATAAGAAACCAGATTAACAAGTCTAAAGACCGTTCTACGCGCGATATTTTTTTTACGCTATACTAAAGAAAATATAGATAAATATCTACAAACCAGTTAAACTTCATAAAATTTAAAATTGTTTGCCTTTAGTTAAAGTTTTACGTGTTCATTACAGAATTATTTATTTTACGTTTCATTTTAATTAAAGCAGCTAATGAGTAGTAATTAGTAAAAGAAATAACTTTTTATGAAAAAGTATATTCGTACTTATTTGATAATACATCATGAAAATAAAATAAAAATACTGTTTATATAGTTGTATAAGCGGTGTTTTCTTTTAATATTTATTTTACATGACTTTTTGTTTATAGTTTATCTAAAAAGAAAAAAAAGTTATCAGAAAAAAGGTAAAAGTGAATGTAAGCACATGACTATTTTTGAACAGGTATATTTCTTTATAAGTTTGTTGAGAAATTACAAAGACTACGGGAATTATTTCCGCATGGGAATAAGGTGCCAACATTGATTTATTGATATTGGTTATAATTTATTAAAAAGAAACATACCGTATTGACTTATTGAGTATCGCGTCGATAGATGTCATTGCATCTAAGATTATACTTCATAAGTAATCTTTGCAATAGGCAGTACATGTAAAGATTTACAATTTGATATACGAACGTTACCAAACATTATCATTAATAATTTAAATATTATAATTTCGTTGTACATCAGCTTACTTCTTTTAATTTATGTCATTCTTTAGCGGGAATATATTTTTTTTTATTTTTACCCGAGTAGTTTTTACTTTTTATTAGCTATAAACAAGGTACAGACTTGTATAAACATGTAGACTCTAGGATAAATTCTAGAACAGTGCCCTTTTGCAATCTTTTTAAGTTAAAAATGAACACACGACTTATTCAGTGTCAACATAAAAAGACAGCTTGGATTACGTATAATATCATCTGCAAATATTACTATTTGTAATGTATCAAGTCTGAATATGTATAAAAATGACCTTGACATATGTTCCTGTAGGACTACAAACATCATGATGTGTATACGAAGATCGATCATTTTTCTACATCAACTAAAACTATTACTTTCAAGATAAATATTATTTCCTAAGAAAATATGGTTTTGATTTTATGTAAAAGACCGTCGTGCTATACATTATCAAGTGCCTCTTTAATATCAATAAATATTGCTTTATTGTATTTTTACTTTCAAGACATTAGTGTAGCATGTTTATTTTTGAATCCAAACGAATGTTTAATTTACTATTTTATTAAACCTGAAAGTTATTATTTTTTAAAATAATTTTGTAAATGTAGATTAGTCTGAATGATACTAAAATTGTTTTCCTAATTTTAATATCATGACATTTGTGATTAAACACTGATTTGGAAAATATGCTTAATATCAGTGTAGAATATATGTATATGCGTAATCATGTCTACTAGGTAGTTTTTATCATACTTTTGCTGTTATAAAAAAAAACAAGAGATTTTTTATTATTAAAAAGTTTTGTATTTTTTAACCTTTGGTGGATGAAATATTGTTAAAGCACATGATTCGATGTCAGCTTCTATATTTTTATTTGTAATGATTATATTTTTTATAGCGAGCCACTCAAGTAACACAAAAATATGTTAGCTCTTCCTGTTTTGTCAATTTTTTCCTTAATGAATTACATATTACTAGTTCGTTTAATTATTTGACTCCAAAAAAAGTTTGCTACATAGGCTTAAAGTTTCCGTTCATTAACTCATTCAGAAATATTCTTATTTCTTAGTTACCTTAATTAACTGGTCTTTAATTGTAAATATTCTACATTTTTATCACAACTTACGTAGTCGTCTTTTTCAATTATTATTTCGCTTATGTATTTGGAGTAATGATTCTCATGTATACGTTTTTCTAGTACAGTCGAGCACACTCACTGCATCTATTTTGTAAAAATGTGTACAGTCTGTTCAATTTGTTGTTTATTTTTATTTATTATCGATAAGTTTATATTCTGCATCTATTTTGTAAAAATGTGTACAGTCTGTTCAATTTGTTGTTTATTTTTATTTATTATCGATAAGTTTATATTTTTCTCAACAAGTGTCATAAATCCAGTCTGTTTCAATTGTGTAATTTTTTATTGTAATGTTTCATTATTATTTTTTTAATTTTTTTGTAGATATGGTAGCTCTTATTGGTGTATGATCGGTGAAGATATTGTCAAAACTAGACTGAACTGCCTTATATATCTTTGAATATGTCCATTGTCCAGTAAGCCTTCTGTTCTAAACGTGATTTGTATAGAGTATAGACGTTTACCTCTGGTAGCTCTTTGTATCTATATTATACATCTTTTGCATTAAAGTATTCACCAAGAATACATTTCATCTCCAGTCTGGAAAGAAACAAAATTTCTTCATTGCTCAATGTGATGAAAGAACTATTTCTATTGTCTTCTTAAGATGATTTAAAGTTCCCGATAACATAGATTCCTTTTTGTTGCCGATATTACCCAAAAGTATGTACAATAGTGTGTTCTTCCAAAATTATTAGTATTTTTAAAAAATAAGTAATTACATTACTAAATAAAATAATTTTATATACGATATATTTGTCTGTAGCTGTATTTTTATAGTGTGTGTAAACGCTTCGAAAACGTGTTGCAACTACAGCTATAGCAGCACCTAAAGTTAGTGTTCTTATTCTCATTATTTGTTGTAAAACAGTGCAGTTGCATGAGAAAGGATACCGTTCATCTAGGCACTTGAAGCAATTGTATTTAAATACGGCAGTAAACTAACTCAAGCATTTATTTAAAAATTTAGACCCACCATAACTAAATAAAAAATAGTATCTTTTTATTTGCGACTTGGGAATTTTGAAGTTACATGATTAATTTAAAATTAAGAACAAATATGTCAAATGTTACTATATATTCTCACACATATTTCATTTTCAAATTATAAAATGAAATTATGTATTAAATTAAGTCAACTGAATGTAATTAATTTTCGTTATAATCAAAATTGCTTAAATTCGATATAATAAATAATCGATATTTTTGTTCAAATTTTTTAACTGACGGAATAACGTAAAAACTAAAAAGCTGTGTTTTAACTTTCTTCGGTATTCGATTGCGTTATAATTTCTTATATGTAATAAGGAATAAAGAATTCTTGTAATTGCGTTTTGACGATGATTCTTATGAATTTTATTCATATTTATGAATCAGATTTCTTATTTTATATTCATTTTCACTGGAATTATCGCCAGTTATTAACTAGATTAAACTGAATGGCTCGGTAAGTACCACCACACATGTATAAAATGATATTTGAAGTACGTAGTTTAACATTAAATGATTCTACCGTATTATATTACGAAAAAATAAGTATTTTGTATGCAATTTTAATATGAAAGATTTCAAAAATACTGGTGATCGTAAATTTTACATGATACGATGTTTAAATATAATTGTATGCGAATGGATTTGAAGCTTTTAATGTTGAATGATTTATGTAAGAAGTAACTATTTGAGTAGATTTAAAGTTATTAGTTAAATAATAAGCAATTAAAATTATGCGAATAGTTCTGTTTTTTATTGATAATTGAATATTCAAAGTTCGAACTAAACCAAGGACAAGTCAGTGATTTGTTTGCTGCCGTGATAAACATGTCAGGTTATAAGTTTATAATTGATTCCGTCTTATTTTTGCGAAAGTAAAATATGTAAGCACAATGTCGTGTAGAAATATAATTTTTGTGCTCCATAATACAATGTTTGTTGATTTAAATTAGTATTTTTTAATAATGAACGCTTATTAGTATTTGTTAATTAATTAGTTTAGTAATGCGGTTACTGCCTATTGGTATATGAAATGCTGAACATGCACAATTATGCTAAATGTTCCCTTGACTGTAATTTTCATTTAGTTTCAAATTTTTGGTGGGAGCATATATTTTCTGTTTCCTAATTTTATTAGGGTTTGTTTTTTCACATAAACGTAAATTCTTTTGTTCATTTCATGAATACGTTTTCTGTAAAATATTTTCTGTTGAAAATTAACTGTCAATATACCAACATTTAAACATTTCGAATTGATAATCTCGATATGATTTTTTTTTCTTGTTTATTAAAGTAGTTTATGTAATATTTATTCTTTTACATTGTAATAAAATCAATCTGATGTTTGTTTATTTTTCAGAATTATTTTTCAATAATTATAAGCTTGTCATTCGGTGTATTAGAATAATTATTTGCATAACAATTATTAATAACAAAATTATGTAGGGTGCTTAATATTAATTTATATATATACATAGAGAGAGAGAGTCATAATGCCTGTATTCGTAACTTTTTTTGTAATGAATATGTATCGTTATATAATTCAAATTTAGCACTTTATCGTATGTTTACACACTATATTTCTGCCAATCTAGTCAATAATAATACACAGTTCAAACGTCTGAAAATATTATGCCAAACTGAACTGCACCACAGATCCTTATTAACTAATAAGGAGAGAAATTATGAATAGCTGTAATTGTACAACGTTCATTTAATAAACATTATCAACAATGCCGCTTATTGCCCCACAAGACAGATTGCAAACAATTTTAGTGAAAAAAAATATTTTCGTTTTATTTAAAGAAAGTTGCTAGTACTTTGTTTAACTAGCGTCGTTATTTTAATTTTTATACTTTTAAAATTCATTTGCATATTACACTGTGGTATATGTACAATACACGAGATTATAACGTGAAATAAAAATTAATTTAGGCTTTGTAATAAGTCATCAAGATGAGAACGTATGAATTGGAATAAAAGAATAAATTTATTTCGTAGTTGGGCTTTAATATACTATCGAATATTGTTTATTATTTAAAATAAGATTTTGTTGTATTTGTAATTTATTTAGCTGCATAATGTGGTGTAAAGATTATTATGAGAAAAATTTACTTTTATCGTGATTTTGACCGGTACAAATAACCATAAAGTAGACGAAAATTATGAATATAGAAAAATAATTTATTTGAACGAAAATGGTTTAATTTTTACATTTTTTAAAGGTGTGACCTACTTAAACATACAAACGCGGTATATAGACATTATAGTTAACAAATAATCAATATTAAATCAGATTAATTTGAAAATATGTCCAATAGATGTAACTTAATTTAACTTGAATTTTTGTCGAATTCGATTTTACAGAACGTTTAGCCCTATCTATATTAAAAAGAGTCAGACTTACATCCGTTAAAATGTGGTTCGGCAAATTTGAACTTTTTAAAAATAGTTTTTAGCGTTTAAATCTAACTTTTTAAAAATTGATTCTAAACGTATTTCATCGATAGTTTAATCTTCTTATAGCCTACTTTTCAATATGATATATTAACCTATTAACATTTGTGATTGAAAGATACTTGCAGAAGAAAGTTTTATATATCGAATAAGAATTGCTATATCGTTTTGTTTTAATTGAAAAATGCTATAGATACAAAAAAAAAAAATTAAACACGAACATCGTGAGTGAAGCACAGATTTACTTTAATAATTTGTGCATTGCACCTACACACTTAGTTCGTAGTTTAATGTAATGTGTTTATTCTTCACAAAACTATATTTGTACATTAGGTTTAAAATTGATTTAGTCCTTATTATGTTATTAAACCGGATTTCAATTCGTGTATTTAACACTATATAATATTCGTTCTTATCCACAATTTGAACAAGAGTATTAGCAAATTTTGAAAAAAATATAATCATTATTGCCTTTTGATTGTAATTGTTTCTTGTGATGCATCATCATTGATTATTTCAATATCAAAAGTAAATTTTGGTGTGTGTATATCGAATAACTGGGAATTGTAAATTATGTATGTCGACTATTACAGTAAAAAAGATCATTTAAAAAACATGAGTGGATATGTGTTACCAAACAGAATTCGTTAAAGAAAATGTGGTCGCAAAGAAGACTGTGTATCCTGAATTAATAATAATAATTATTATTATGTAATATTTTATCGTGGTTTAATGTTTTTGTTGTGGTAGAAAACGATGTTGCCTTATACTGTTATGTGAATATAACACACACACATATCGTACATATGTATATTTATGTGTGCGCGTGTGTGTACTTGTTCGTAACATCTATTGAATAAGTACGACATGTAACTGGAAGGTTTTGCGATAGCACCTGGCCTTTTTCATTTGAAACAAATGCACATCACCCTACTCTTTGAAAAGTAGTCTCCCATTTTTCCATTTCCATCTCATTCTGTATTGTTTGCAAGGTTTCTACATACTCCGACTCTCTTTCCAGTAATTTCCTCTACCTCTTACGCGTGTATGTATATATTTATCCCCGCGAACCAGTTCTTCGCTATCCAGTTCCTGTGTCGTCGCTAAGGAGGTTGTGTTGTGTCCTGAGTATTGCGACACGATAACTTCCGATCCGGTTCGCTTGTCTCTTCTTATGCATAGAAAAAACATTGAATGTATTTTTCTCATCTTTTCGTTTCGTAATCATCTCTTCCGAAAGTAAATTGAGTAATACCATTGTAGGTAACGTAAAACATATATATGTAGCTATGACGATTAAGTATCGTGTAAGTATCTCACGTGTTAATTTATGTTCGTTAATTTGAATGTTCTATTTTGTTGAATTACCGGCATTAAAATAAAATCCATTTTAAAATCGTTCAATAATTTCAAATTACTTTACGTTATCGTTTTCACTTGATCTCCATTCTTCGTAACTATCATGAACAGAAAAGATGATTATTTTCATTATACCGATAATCACACATCTATAACAGCATACGCTGATACCACGTGAGTAATAATTTAAAAAAAAAAACGTGTATTCAGTAAATATGATAAATGTATATTTCGCATATTTTATATATATATATATATATGCGTGTTTGTTCGTCAATTTTATAAGATGTTATTTAAATCGTTGTATTAAAGCATAAATATATCAAGAAAATACATATATTTAATTGTTTTATGTGGGAAAAGACACTAATTTGATCAAATGCTTCTTATTTATTACATATATATATATATAATATATATGTGTGTGTGTGTTGCATTTAAATTGAAGAGTGCAACGAATGTTTTAATCATTACATGTAAAACATGATGGATACTTACCGCCAGTATTTATCATTTATCGAGAGTACCCTTTTATTATAAAACTGATTTCTTTCTAATTAAATAAAACACTATGTGCAAATAAATAAATATGTCTGGATGTCTGGATTCTGCATTATTTACTAATTGCTAAAATTGTAGTTTCGATACTAACATGGATTTGTATATGTATCATGTATGTTAAGATCATAGGATTTATTTTACATCTCGAATGTTTTGAAAGCATTGCGTCAATGTATTATCTAATAAAAAATGGACAAATGAATATTATTTTGTAAATACTCGAAAGTTCATTACTCGCTTATAAATGAAAATTTTGTCTTTATATATATATATATATATATATATATATATATATATATATATATATATATATATATATATATATAATCGGTTGTGTTAACGCGTTCTATATGCTATGTAATACAGTAAATAATGTGAGGATGATCTGTTTATTTCGGAAATTAATTATTAATGATCATCGTAGGGAATTATTTCATTTCTTATTAGTATAATTAAATTAAAGTGTGATTAATTAAAAGTCGTCAATTTTGTACGTTCAAGTTATAGTCGTTGAAATCCCTTCGAAAATTCTGTCAGTTTTATACATATTATTATATATTTTTTAAATTATAAATTCGGATCAAAAGTATGAAATGTTGTGTCGTTTTCAACGTTAAAATGTGTTATCTTTTTTTTTACTACTCGTAATACATGAGGTAGTATCTTTCAAACGTAGAAATTAATCTATCATTAGACATGAAGATATTAATTAAAATGTTTCACTCTATATAAGTCTGTATATTAACGATAATTATTCGTGTTCTCCGCGATGTTTTATTAAATTTTTCTCGTTTGCATTCATTGTAAAGAATTATATGAGATAATAATAAGGAGTAAATTATTTTGTATTTTTAAAATAATGTCGAACGTGTATTAAATATTTATAATCGTTTAGATGAAATATTAGTCGTTGCGGAATTAAATAAAATTAAGAAAACCGAAGGTTTTTTAAGCTTCTAAATCGACATTTTGGAATTGGAAGCAGATGTAGGCGATATTTAGAGTGGGGTGATTTTGACACCCATTATTTATTATTATTATTCAGGTACTAGTGGGATAAGATCGGTAGTTATATCAATTGTTATGGTTGGCTGAAGAAAAACATATATGTATAAGCGTGTGTGTATATATATATTATATACGCGTGTGTATAAAATATGTGATCAAAAGTGTGTATATATATATATATCGTATTGATGAGGGTGTATGTTCTTTCACATGGCACGAGCCATAGCAAAAGAAAAGGGATAATTGTGGGGTGGTAAGGTTGAATATATTTTTGTTGTTACATATGGTCTCAGCTCACTTTAATTAACGTTCGGTGTTCAATGTGTAAACGATTTTTATTCTTTATATATATATGTGTGTGTGTGTGTGTATCACACGTGTTTATATATATATATATATATATATATATATATATATATATATATATATATAATAGCGATGCTTTTGTCACTGAAAAAGGAAAAAATTGTATATAAAACGAAGGATTATGTAAAATTTACAGTAATCAATGGGCGATTACAAAAATTAAAAATGAAGAAAGAACGAGTATGACAAGGGGATGCGTATGTATTTACATAGAAGAAACGGTTAGAAATTAAAGGCGAGGTTTCAGGTTTACGTACATTCTTCTTCTTGTCACGAAGGTTGGCGATCAACATGGCTGACCTGAACATTTCATCAGGCGTATGGTGGAACCAACGATGAAAATCCTTTGATCATGAGTTTTGAGGACGGTCTTTTAATCTTTTGCCTAGGAGCTTGCCTTCCGTAATGAGACGCGAAATTTCATATTTACGCCCTCTCGTGATGTGGCTTAAATATCGTATTTCCTTTCTTTAATCAAATTTAATAATTCCGGGCGCTTCAATTGCATTTTATTAAGAACTTTTTTTTTCGTTACTACATTTTAGTATTCACGAAATTTTTAGCATGCGTCGGTACGAATATAATTCAAAGGCCTTTATCCTTTTTTCCAAGGTAGCATCGAGCGCCCTACCTCACTTTCGTAAAGAAGGATTGAGAAGACGTAGCATTTTAACATTCTAATACGTAATCTCCGAGACTTAATTGCCTTCTGGTGAGCAGGTTTTTCATTTTAATGAGCCTATTGCTCTTCATTGCTCTATACGCGATCTGATTTTTTTTTTTTTAGAGTTGCAACTATTACCGAGATATTTAATAATTTTGACTTGCTCAGTTCTGTCCTATCTATTTTTATCTTACATTGTACCGGTTTCCTGGAGAACATGATTACTTTTGTTTTGAACCTGTTGATATTTAATCCGTAATCTTTACTATGTTTGACAAGTTTATTCATCATTCTTTTTGTAGTTCTTCCTCCTGATTGTTGGCTATAATCAGGCAGTCTTCCGCGTGCCTTATATTATTAATTGTGATTCCATTTATTTGGATCTTCCCATTATTTTCATCAAAAGTCTCTAAATATTTCCTCCGGATATAAATTAAAAAGTAAAAGAGACAATACGCAGCCTTGTCGAACTCCTTTTTTGATTTCTATATCCATTTATGGTTACGTTTCCAATTTGTATCCCAGTTGTTTGTTTCCAATAGAGACGGCTTGTTATGCGTCTTTTCTATCTATAGAAATAGACTTTAATATTTCCATTAATTTTTCGTGTTTTACGCAATCAAACGGTGATCTATGGCACATGCGTATACATTAATATTTACATCTCGACAGCGTTATGTAAGTAAACGAACAGCGAATAGGGTTTCACGTGTGCCCATGCCATTTCTGAACACCCGAACTGCGTATTTCCTAACCGTTCGTCATATCGATTGAATTATCTTGTATGTATTATTCTCAGGTCAAACTAATTGTACGGTAGTCCTCACATTTCAAGAATTTTGCTTTCTTTGCGATCGCAATAAAGGTTGATCTTAGCCATGTGGCTGGTATTTTTCCTGTATTATAAATTCTATCTCGGTCATTCTATGTATGCCCACATTACTATGTTCGGCCAAAAATTTGATCCACCTCTGCATGTATTTCATCTGGACGAACCGCCTTACCATTTTTCTGCCGTTTGATTGCATATATAACTTCTTCTTTCGTTACATATGGTCCAGTATCGCTATGGTTCATATACTATCATGCGGTTCTATTGCTCTGTTATCATCGAATTCGGTTTTTTCTTCTTTAATTTACAGACGCTCCATTACTAAGATCATTTGCGTCGAAGGGCAGGATTATACGGCATTAACCAATCCGGTGTCTATAAGAAGTTTTAATATCTATTTTTTCATGACCATCCTGTAGTACTTTTCCTAATGAACTGGTTGATTAAAGTTTTCGATGGTTTGCATGTAATGAAGAAAATTGTATATGTTTACGAAATTGTCGCGTTACATTTGCTTAGCATGTTTGGAAAAAATAATAATTTATTCGAATAATAAATCTTCTTCTTGTAAATCCATCTCCTACAGCAGGTTGGTGACCATCTGACAATATATTTCTTTATCTCGTGCGGTGTGAACCAGTGTAGCCGTGTCAGTCATATTGAACCAATCTTTATGATTTTTCGTCCATGACCTTCGTCTGCGTCCTCGACATCTGCTACCTTCTATTTTACCCTGTATTATGGTCTGCAATGTGACGTATTTCCTGTTCCGAATTATGTGCCCAAAGTAGGCTGCTTTGCGTGTTTTTATTGATGCCATGACTTCGCATTTTTTCTTCATTTGTTTTAAAATGGTTTCATTGGAGATCTTATCTATCCAAGATACTTTCAGATTCCGCCGTTATAGCCACATTTCGAAGGCCCTCTATTTTCTTGATTGATGCAGCCTTGAGCGTCCAGCTCTCTGCTCCACACAACAAAACCGCCAGCACGTAACACTTTGTAGCACGCCACCTTGTTTCCAGTGTAATGTTTCTATTGCACAAATTTCGTAATCAGGATTCCAATCATTCGTTAGCCAATATCCTAAACAGTTAATTTTTGTTACTCTTTCGATTTCTTTACCTGCAATGTGCAGATGTATATCCTGTATGTATGTTTTACTAACATCCATAAATTTTGTCTTTTGTATATTAATCTCGAGTCCCATTTCTTTACTCGGTTGATCTATTTTATTCAACATGTACTGTAAATCCCGCACATTATCATTAAAAATAATTGCATCATCTGCATATCTAATATTATTCATCTATTTGCCATTTATTTTTATTCCCTTTTCTACATTATTCAGGGCATTTTCAAAAATTCTTTCCGAATACAAATTGAACAGTGTTGGCGATAAAATACAGCCTTGCCGTACACTTTTAAGTATTTTGATCTCTCTAATTGTCATCTGATTGGTTTTAATGTGGGCTGATTGATTCCAATGTAACTGTTTAATAATGTTAATATCTTTGCTATCAAGTCTTATATCTTCTAATTGCTTCAAATAAAATGTCGTGTTTTACGTTGTCAAATGCCTTTTCATAATCAATGAAACAAACAAAAACGGGCTTTTGTTTGTCTAGACATTTTTGAATAAGAACTTGAGCAGTTACTAGTGCTTCGCGAGTTCCAAACCCATTTCTGAAACCAAACTGCGTTTCCCCCAATCACCTCATTTATTTTACACCATATACGAGCATGTATAATTTTCAAAAATATCTTGAGCATATGACTCATCAAGCTTATCTATAATCGCTGCATTTTTTTGAAAATGATCTTTTTGGTAATGGTATGAAACTTGCTGTTAACCAAACCTTAGGAATTTGTCCCGTATTATATATCTGATTAAATAATTTTAACAAAATGTTGTTTCTATCTATATCAATAAGTTTAATTAATTCGGCACTGATTCCATCTGGCCCCGCAGCTTTACCATTTTTTGACTGCTGCTTTTCTCAACTCACTTTTCATTATTTCAGGACCTTCTAGTACTATTTCTGTTTCGGCTTTGTATTCCTTTCGGGTGTCACTGTATAATTGGGTGATATATGATTCCCACATCTCTATGAATAATAAATAAGCTATGAAATTATGTAATTCATATATATATATTTTT
Source organism: Coronaproctus castanopsis (assembly GCA_032883995.1). NCBI lineage: Eukaryota > Metazoa > Arthropoda > Insecta > Hemiptera > Monophlebidae > Coronaproctus > Coronaproctus castanopsis. The sequence continues at coordinate 41,529,164 of CM065053.1, read as the reverse complement.
GGGCATTCCGACGACGTATAGTGTATCTTGTTTAAAACGTTAAATTTTTTAATATTGACGTTTCGCAACAATTTTTTTTAATTTTTCATATTTTCTTTCCTTTTATCGTCGATTTCTGAAAGTACTATCTTAACCCTTTAAGTCATGCGCATTATCGATTTTTACATGAAATTATACATTTTAATGCATGAAATATGACTCACGGAGATGAAAATATAATTTTGATACCGGTTTTTAAGGTAGCTATATAGAGATGAAGATAAGAATTGAAAAATTCTATTTTAAATAATTGATTTTTATTAAGACCCTTTTTTTTCAACATTAACAGTTTACGTATTACAATCGTTATGGATGTAAGGGTTAAATTCACGAATGTTACGTCGTTGCGCCCGAAATGATATGTGAAGGCTCCGTAGTAATGAGTTCGATTAAACCGTGTTAACTGACTTTTATCGAGCTTGCAGCGGCCGGTACGAATGTGATCTCCGAAGAAGATAAATAGAAAATGCGAAAGAGAATTAAGAGGTCAGACGGAGGAGATGTAGATGATATTGAAGAACGAGAAGTCGTACACATAGTTAATTGAAGCATCTGCTTCCGGTTCGATTGTAACTCCAGCACCTGCCTTCAACATCTTCTGTTTATAATAATTTCAGCTTGTTCGGTCATGCTGTTTTTTTGTTGTTGTTATGTATACAACTATCGACTAATGTAATTTGAATTTATTTTTTATTTTATTTTTTATTTTTTGGTTTCGTTGGCTAACCTGTACATTATAAGTCACCGTGTATATTGTTCTTTATACCGGTGCACGTGTTTTTGGCAGTAAAAGCACTGGTTGCATAAAGATAGTGAAATAAAGATAATGTAAAATTTGTATAGGAGTATTTTTTTTATTATTTTTTTTTAATGGGATAAGCGGAAATTATATAATGTCGATCGTTCGATAGTAGAACATCATTCGTCATAAACACATTACGTAGATATTTTGCTCCAGGGTGCAAATTCGTTGAATAGATTATTATGTGTAAATAAATTACAGTTGAAATAAGAATTTTACTAGTTTTTCGACATTATTTAAATTATATATGTATATTAAAAAAAAATCGCTTTTCAGTTTTTCTTCAAACGTTTAACTTTTCACATCAATGCATAATCTGCTACGAAATTAAAAATTAACTTGACTTACACTAAAGCAATTAAACACAAGTATTCGTTGCAGTTGCGAACACCATGTTGCAATTCCGACCGCAAATTGCTAAACGGGCGAGTATTATTACATCAATAATACTCCTAAAACGATGTTGGAACAAAAGCACTAATTACGAACGAATCGTACAATAAAACATCGTTTAGAGTTATAGATATATGCGCGGGTAAAACAAATCAACTATAGAAGCTATATGTAATAAATAATAAAAAGCGATGGAGCAAACTTTGACGACGTATTTTTTCACTTGAAACATTGCTTCGTTTAGAAGCTTAAATTTAGAAGCTGATGCAGTCGTATGAGATTCTTATTTCATTTGAATTGGCATTAATTTCGTATTACTTTATATATATATATATATATATATATATATATATATATATATATATATATATATATATATATAATATATATATATATTAGCGTTAATATACTAAACACTATTATTTAAATAAAAAAAATGTTGGAAAAAAAAAATATATATATATAACAAAACAAAATAAAATCGAAGTTAATCACTAAAAAAAATTTTATAAATATATATATATATACTTACAAAACTTAAATTAAATAATTGCAACCATTTAAAAGTAAATGCGAAAAATATCTGTCTCTTAAACTAGTTACTGTTTTGCTACACATCCCTAATTTCAAAAAATCTTTAATAATAACGCGAGGAGATGTATTTGAACTTGTGAAAAAGAAGATTCGAGATGTATATACATTATATTATACGTCGTACGATGAAGGAACCGGATTATGAATAGTTTATATGCGATAATCATAAAGAATAGTCGGGGTATAGACGAGGGGCGATTTTTCAATTACGTTCGAATTGTAATAATAATGTATAGAATCCGATGAAAGAAAGACGTAAATTTAAAAATTTTCACACGAGATAAAAGTTCTTTTTATTTTTTACTACTATTACCATTTCGAAAAAAATGATACTTTAGGCTGGCGCGATTTGTTGTCAAAAGTCATAAACTTGTTTTACTAGATTTTAAGATATTATTATTATCAATATCATTCCACCTCGTTTGAGAAGATGACAATGTTGCTAAACCGGATTTTTATTTTCTGTATAGTCGTATATACTTAATGAAAATTTTAATTGTGTAGTATTTGTAAAGTGACTTATTTAACGTCGGAAATAGTTTTTTTTTAATGAATGAAATAAATATACTGAATATAATGAAATAATATTCTTGTAGAAAATACCGTAGGTCCGAATTCTTTGTATATACAATACTTAAAATGCAACTTTCAATTGTATATGTGTGTGTTGGTTGCTTGAAAATTAGAAATATTATTTTAATTTCATACGAAACTATTTATAATTGTTGTAATCAAAATAATAATGTTTATATATATATATATATATATATATATATATATATATATATATATATAGGTATGTACTAGTTCTATCAGAAAGCAAATCTGTCAACTCTTTTGTTAATTGTATCCGGCGGTAGCTTCGGTTAGAGGACAAAAAAGGGATTGAATGAGTGATCGAAGGAGGTGATGCGTATCTCAGTCTAGTAAAGAATCTGTAATTTCAAGACGTATTAAGTCAGCTTTCTGTCTATTCATCTATGATATATATATATGTGTGTGTTGTGTGTATGTGTTCGTCAAGCATATCTCCGGTATTTTCTAGTCGACCATGATTATGCAGTTGATTCGACCTTTCTGGAGCGGAAATTATTCGTTTCCTGTGCAAGAAAGAAAAGACGATATAAAACGATAATTACCGGAATTTTATAAAATTGTATAGAGTGACCTTTTGTTTTTTGAATAACTCAAAAACTACTCGACCAAAATTTTAAAATGAAATTTTATTTAAAAATAGCAAAACGAGATATTAGCTTACAATCAATTGTGGAGTACAATATCGTTCAAATGATCGCCATTTACAATACATTCATTCAGTCTTTTTACAACATTTTGGAGCATAGGTCGCTGTACTTTTGAAATTTCTTCAGAAATCCGAGTTTTCAGGTCTTCCAAATCTCGTGGACGAAAAAAAAAAAATGGAGCAGTCAAATCTGACGAGGTTCGACGCGATAATATGCGGTTACCAAACGTCTTTCACTATTACGAGCGTTTCTGCCGAAAAGAGACACGTCACACGATCTTGTGAAATCATGTACAGCCAAGACGAGGACGCGGACGAAGTGAGGAAAGCAAAAACGAGTTTATCATATCGATATAGCGCGTTTCGGTGTATCAGTCAAAAAATTAGCCCACTATTCCCCACCAGCTCAAACGGTTACTCGCTAACTGTGTGACGGCTTCTGTTCGATTGAGTTCGGATTAGATTCGGACCAGTAGCGGCAGTTCTGTTTGTTTATAAATTCAGATAGTTGAAAATGAGCTTCATCGCTCATCAAAAGATTGTTTTCCGATTTTTCTCAGCACAAAAGTTTTCGTTATACGTGATTGATACTTTTTAATTCCTGATGAAATTTCAAGTCTTCCACCAATATACAGCGAATAGATTCTCTCGAATGCAAGACAACAAGCAGAGCGTCCCGAACATTTGTAGGGGTACGAACCTGTTTTTTTTTTTTCTAGCACGTTTTTTATCCGTCTCAGAAGCTGTCTCTTGAATGTTTTAAACCCACCTTAAAATTAATTTGCGAGATGGGAATTTCGAAATTGTGTTTGCACTGTTGTGATCGATTCACGCCGAAAATAACGTTGGACGCAAAACGCGCGCTCCTCGTTTGATAACTGAAACTGGATAGAAATGAATCTTCCGTGTATACATTAAATGTGGAGCACGCGGTTTGCGTTGTAGCAGTCTTACGAACTGCGCTATTCTCTAGGTTAGCCTGTATTTTGCGTTATTTTCAATTTATTATTATTTCACCGTTCAAAAATAATTTAATAAGTTTTGCTCTATGGAATAATCGCGTAACATTACCTAGAAAAAATTGTAGAAGTAATGTGTCTGATAGTAGTTGCTCGAAATATTATTCTGTAATAATATTCTTGTATGTGTATGTATTCTTTCTCTCCTCAACCTTGGTTGATGGGTTAGTTTGGCCATGTTTAGATCTGTTGTCGGCGAACAAGCACGTGCTTTTACAGTGGAATAACTTTCTCCGTTTTTTATTTGATCAAAGTTATATATATATATATATATATATATATATAAAATTGCAGCACGTACTCGAAGTAACCAACATTTGCGTAGCTAATGAACGTTATAACGTGTAATTTGAACTTTATATATTCGGGGTTTCTGAGTATGAATGTTATCGCTGTTTGATCAGTTCGCAGGCTTTTGCTCGTTCATATTGTACGAATTCTGTTGTGTTTATTTCAAAAAGGAAATCCTTTATTACCGTTTGCCACATTAATAATAGTTTCATTTTTAAAAAATCAGTCTATCTCATTTCAAATGTCAGACTCTAGAAAATAACGGCGAATGCTTAAATTTGGAACAGCTTTTTGTAATCCTTAGATCAAAACATTTACACTGTACGGCACGTTACGATAAATCGGTCATCAGTCCCAATTTTAATTGTTATATTTATCGTATGTAGATAATTACCGGAAATTTACTAAAAAAAATCGCACCTTGATTCTAGGCTATGAAAAAACAAAAAATATAATTCTTCAAATTAAAGCTTCTTCTGGGTCGTACTGTTAAATATTTAATCGGTGTAAAATTAAGCCACGATGGCCAATATTAATTTAATGCGTCGCTATGTTTAATAGAATAATCATCGTATAGTGGTCGTCGATTTTGGTAGCAACATGTGTAAATTAAAAATCTACGTTCAATATCTATCTCAATTAAACGGGGAATGATTATTCAGATTTTTCGACTATCTTTCGTGTATTAAACGCGCGTATCTATACTTTTGTCCCGTACATAATGTAAATTTCCAGACGTGACAGAACTCCGTATATCTAGCGAAAACCTAATAATCTTAAATCTACGAGTTAGTCATATGACTGAAAAAAATCGACCATTAAGAAATATTCTTACACTTGCGAAAGTAGAACGTATAATAATTATCGTACTGTTCGAATAATAATACGATGAAAAATCCCTTCTAAAACATAAATCGTCGTGACCGGGAGAATTCCTGGGCATTATATTTTATTAAAAAACGATTTTCTATCTATAATTATTTAAATCTATACGACGAATTAAACATAATTTACTTTACACATAATTTCTGTTATTTATTTATTTATTTTCCCGTTATATATAATATTTCCTTTTATCAACGTACGGTTAATTATTTATCTATATTATAATTAATCTTTTATTTTTTCTTTGCGGTGGTTTTTATTATTAATTTTTCCACCATATAATGTTATATGACATACTATTATTATTTCATTTGTATAATGTAAGAATTTTATTTCTTAAATGGAACATCATTTCCGGCACATTTATTATATGGTTATTGGCGCACATATATGTAAATTGTAAAATTAATGTCAAATATACTTTCTTTCTTCTTCTTCACTTTTGATTTTGTGTTACACACGCAGTGAGAATTCTTCTTTTTCAATCATACCTGTGAATTAAGATTTTTTTTTTAGATAGTTTTTCTGAAACCTGTAAAGTTCAGGTCGAAAGTATAAATCAAGACGCGTTTATGCGTGAAAAATCGTTAAAATCTGACTCCCTACGATGTAGCAGTGTAAAAATTTAGGAAAACCGTTCATTTTCTTGTCAATACGTTGGACATAGATCTTTTTTGTTTTTACATTTTGATTATAAAATCATCGACTATTACTTTCAGTCTATCGAACATTTGCTAAGCAATAAATCGTTCTAATCATTTGCTTAGCTTTACTTAATACCTCACTAAACCGTTCGTGTGAAATTAATTTTGCTTGTTCTTCGCGTTTTGTAATCGGCCAGCACTCACCGTCGTGTAAGACAACTGGTCGAATAAATGTATATTTTTGACTTAAATAGCCGCATACTCGGATAATACCCCGATTTCAGCGTGTTACACTTACGTGATTACGAACAACCTCGGATTTGACTGTACACAACATCCCGAGATATACTTGTCGGAGGTGAATTTTTTCGCCTAGATTTGAAATTGACGAATTTACTAACTACTACAAATATCTTTAAATACATCGGATCTTGTGTACAGGCAAATAGAGCGGCATATCACTGTTCGCGATATTTCTAGTTTATTATACTCTAATTCAATTCGCCTTGTTCTTTTAAAAAAAAAAAAACTGCCTTCACACGTCTAAGAGAATATTTAACGACGACTTAAATTTTTAAAATTGAAAATAATCGTTTACAAGTTCGCTGAGCGTGGTGGAGGTGTTTCATCATTTATGTAACTCGTTAATGCATTAAATGCGTTTCTCTAAATGTCAACAAAATTTCGGTAAAACGAGTTTAATTATTTAGAAAATATTCAAGTATTATCGCTGGATTTCGATTCGAATAGAAATTTTTCTCAATACCAGCAGCCATTCGCGCGTGAGAAATGTAAAGTTCTGAATTTGGATTCGTAATTTCTCATGCTCTATCCTATCGCACGATTTTCGTTTGTACAAAATAATTCAATGCGTGATTACGGGTAGCGCACGAAATGACCGCTACGTAACGGACCTGCGTATTGTATTTTTGAGAATCGTATATACATATATATATATATACGTTTAAACTCTTCTATATTATCCTAATCCAGATTTATTTATTACACATATGTATATATATATATAAATTTTGTATACGTCTGGGATATCAAAAGTAGATCAATAGTTCTTCGGGGGTTTGAAATGGAAAATGATACTTCCTAAGAAAGGCTATTGCTCTTTAATTCGGACGAAAATGGTACCTTCCGCGTTTCGATTAAGGATACAATCTCGGTAACCTGGGCATTAAAAAAGGGGAGAATTAGAAAAGGGGAATAAGGTTAGACACGATTACGAGAGGCATTTTGAGTTTATTACCTGACGACGGCAAGGAAAAAACACAAAGTTTTACTGCGTATACAGCACTGTGGGAAAATTACTCGGATGTTTTTGTGCAATCGCGTCGTCAGGTATACACTACCCCAAATTGCTAACCTTTTTAAAATGAGAATAATAATAATAATAAAAAAATATATATATATACACCCATATATAATATTTGTATTTCAGGTCGAGATCGAGCTACGAAGACAGCAGCAGCAGCGAAGATGAATATACAGATGATTCGACTAGCGGAGACGGAGTAAGCAGTAGTTGGGGTCAAGGATCTTCTATCGGAAATGAAAGAAATAAAGAGAAAGATGTTAAACATGAATATTTAAATAGTCCGTTCATTAATAGAGGGAGATGGACTAAAGAAGAAGTAAATATTTGAAATTCGCCTATTAACACGTTACGATTGATTATCGAGGAAATATTTGTTTTTATTTATAAGAATAAAAAAAATCAAATATATATATATATATATATATATATATATATATATATATATATATATATATATATATATATATATATATATATATATATGATGATTATGTAATAGCCATCTAGCTGATTTGCCCCAACACGATCACTTGCCGTCCTCTTCAAGTGTACATAATTTTGCATTCCAGTGTCTTTTAATACAGTGTATATAATTGTCATTCTGGGTCCACGCGGTCGATAACAATTTCCCCTCCAATAATTGCGGATAATATGCTTTTATGTGATCTTATGTCCAAACCATTCCAGTGGAGTTTTCCTTATCCGGTCTAAGATATTTCTTCTTTCGTCCATTTTTTGATTACTAATTTTTTCCCTCCGGGATATTCGTTGAAGTTTCCTACAACACAACATTTCAAATGATTCAAATCGCTTACAGTCTAACTTGTTTCACACCCACGTTTCTGCGCCATACAGCACAGTTGACCAAACGAATGTTTTCATGAGCTGTTTACGTAACTATATTGATCGTTGCACTAGTAGTGAATGTTTATCTGTGAACGCTTGCTTACCTATGGCTATTGTTTTGCGTATTTCCGGTGTACAGTCGAGATTATGGGTCACTATCCGGCCTAAATATTTGAACGATGTTACTTGTTTTAGTGAATTGCTTATGTTTCCTACTTTTATATGTATCAAGTATTCTATAGGTGATTACGATTATCAATTTCTACGGCACAGGTATAAAAGAAAGCGCCCTTTTCCAGTAGCTATAAACTCTAGTTCTAATGTTAACAAATAAACTATGATACTTATAAGTTCATTTTTATCAGGAACGTGTGTATATACACTCTGTTATTTTTAAGAGAACAGTTTTTTTGATTTTTTTTTTTTAATATTTTAAATTTTTCCTGCAGTTACACGTATAAGTTCTTCGTTTATAAATATTATTAACTTTGATTATATTTTTGCCAATGTGTTTTCTGGAGAGAATGATTATAACATTCGGTACGGAAATATTTATATTTCGTATTTTTTTATAACGTAGAAACAAATTAATAGCGTAATAAAAAACAAATTTTTAATTTTCAATGTATACTCGTTTATACATCGATATTGACGCTATATTTCTGTTTTCGAAGAAAGTTTGTATATAATCTATTTTTAAGTATCTTAGTACTCTCGTAAATCGAAATATTTTAACTGTACCGATTTCAAATAAATATTAGACCAAGACAAAAATTTATTTTATGAACATATTTTATATTATATATATATATATATATATATATATATATATATATATATATATATATTTCTAGCTGAGGGGCCATGCAGCAATTCTTTTAAAGTGAACGTGTGAGGAGCAACATCCATTAGTGCTCGGTCGATGATTCCGGTTGAAAATTAAGATAAATAATCAAATGGTCTCGGGTTCGTTTTAATTGGTGTGCATATCGAGATTAACTGATTGCCAGTAGGTTTCGACAAGATTCTAGGCGCCTTTTATACTGTTTGACGGCGTCTTTGACATAAGAAATGAAAAAGTTTCGATTTAATGTGCCGGTTAGAAACGTGCTATGGAGCTGCTACTGGAATGGTTAAATCTTATTGATGTGATGATTTTTGCGTAGCCCCCATACGGGCTTTAATATTATTTTATAAATTAAAAGCTTATTTTCCAGGGAGATATTGACTGTTTGCCAAGTAGCCATCTTGACGTGAAATTGAAACAGCCATCTGTTTCAATTTTATGTCAAGATGGTTTTTTTTTCTGGTGGACATGTCCGTTACACGTTTTAGTTTACTGTCTAGGTGCTGCATCACCAGGTACTTAACGCAACTCTGTCGGATGACTAATTCATCCCATTTAGTTTAGTGAACAGAGGTTACTATGATGAGGGAAGAATTTAAGGATGAAAAAAATACACATTTACACGCGATGTGCGAAATTTTATACTTTTATACGATTATACTATTGTAGAATGCTGCGAATATTTTAAAACGAAAAATTAGTAAACCAAACAGAAAAGAAATTACATTTTGAACATGTCCGTTTTAAATTTACTGAAAGCGTCATTAGATATTTCCTAATATAATGTATAATTACGAATTATTAGTTTGTATTCATTTTCATTATTTATTTATATATATATATACATACATATTGGTGTGTGTGTGTGTGTATAGTTGTAACGATTTTCGAGGTTAATTTTTTAAATTTACAAATAAATGTACGGTTATCTTTTCGGTAAAACTAAATAAATCTATAATCAATTCGAATTAAAAAGTTCTCGAGATATCCAAAATAATGAAATCGAACGTAGGAAAATATCGGTAATGCAATTAGAGGAGGTAGATATCTCAGTTTTCACGATTAATTCTTCGAGGACGAGATTCGAGGAATGGACGAATATCAATGAAATTATAAAATATTATTGGACATGTCGTAGAGAGGTTCCCCTGCACTTATTGAGCTGATTAAAATTAAATAAATGTTAATTTCTTCACTACTCGAATACTCACCGGGCACGGTAGTTATTAAAGAATACCTACACTGGCAGAGAGTTATCGGATACAAACGTCTCGGATCAATAATAAACGATGAAGAAATAAGAACAAGATGTGGAATAGCAAAGGAAACCGTATGAAAAAAAAAAAAAAAAAGGTTATGCT